>ML800378.1:565514-613585 GCA_009831015.1 Picea engelmannii | reverse complement strand
TTTCAAGTAAGCTTTGGCACATGTGAGTCATGGTGAAACTTCACATTCTCATATTGCATGTTGTTTCATTAATATTGAGAAGGTTGCTTCAACTTTTGTCATTTCAATTCTGTCCATTTCCTTAGTTGGAAAGGGTTCTTTATGAAGAAGACTTTACTTGACATATGATTAGCATTATTGTTTGTATGGTGGGGTCCAATCCCAACCACTAAATTACAACACAAGAAATTTAAAAAGTTAAATAAAGAAAATGAAAAAAGGTGAAAGATCCTTCATGGAAATTTTCTATCATCAAGAAAGTATTTCAAGTAAGTTTTGGCACATGTGAGTCATGTTGAAGATTCAAGTAAGCTTTGGTACATGTGAGTCATGTTGAAGCTTCACCTTCTCATGTTGCATGTTGTTTCAATAATATTGAGAAAGTTGCTTCATTTTTTGTCATTTCCTTTGTCGGAAAGGTTTTTGATGAAAATGATTTTACTTTGACATAAAGTTTACACTATTATTAGTATGGTAGGGTCCAATCTCAACCACTAAATTACAACACAACAAATTTAAAAAATTAAATGAAGGAAATGAAAGAAGGTGAAAGAGGAGAGAAAGGAATAAGAGGATTAAAGTATTGAGAAAAAGAAATTCGAAAACAAAATCCAAGGCATTAAAAGACATTAATGAGTATCAAAAATGCCAAAATAAATGTTAAGAAAGGGAGATGAAACATCCACCAATAAGCAAAGGGTTGGGAAAGGTGAACCAATGAGGAATGAAAGGGGAGAGAAGGGTGGATGTACTTCAATTTAAGGGTATGTTTTGTGGTTATGAAGATGATTTATAATTGTATGTTAAGATTGGTTGAGTTTGGAGTCATTATTCAAGTTGTGTTATTGGGTTCTTTTTTATATCAACTACTTCCTCAGTGACCCTAGTGGAATGGTGTTGAGTTTTGTCCCAAATATATGTGATGTTTAGTGTGATTAGGATATTTGGTAATGGCAAATTTTGTGGTGTGGTTACGGTTGGTGTCAACAATCAATTGTTCTTTATGTCTAGTTTTTATGGAGTCTCTATTTGACATATGTACGAGACTCCATGGACATTGGAGACAATAAATTTCATATATTCCTTAACGTGAGGGGGGTAGTTATTATTACCTTTGACATTGTTGAGGAAGTTCTTTAGAATTTTGTGGGATTTGAAGATAGCTTTAATGCTCTTTTTGTATGAGAATTTTAGAAATTTTAATAGTGTAACCTTGGATGAAGGGAAGATAGACATGGGAAATGAAGGTGCATGACCTACAGAAAGGGGTAGGGAAAGATATGGTGTGTGTGGTTTTATGAAAGGCTTTGGTTATTTGAATGTTTTAGTAATAATGGATTCTAAGGAATGGAAATTGGCATTTTTTTCTGAAATCTAGCAAGAATCATTGTGGATAGATGAAATTGCAGATACCAAATGTTAACAATTCCCATTCATATTGCAATAGAGGTATTCAAGGGTGTTGAATCCATTTTTGCATTAAAAATGATAATTTAATCAATCAAAAATTACAATTTTGGCAAAGATTGCATGGCTAGATTTGAATGATGGAAAACAAAAAAAAGGTCAAAACGTAGAATTTTAACCTTCTTATTTAAATTTATCCATACGTTCCTCTTGTTTCTTCTCTAACCCCTTCCAATGCCCCTTTCTCCTCTTCCCATTTTCTGTATTTGATGCATCTTGCTTCTTTCTCCTTACCGCTTTCTTTTTAATCCCTTTCAATTACTAATTCTTTTAGTTATACATTTAGAGTGTCCTTGTTTAGAGGAAATTTCTACAACTCAATATGGAAGATGTGTAATGTAACATATATTTGACATGGATAACGTTCATAGTATCTTGGGGGAGGCGATGGAATCTGTGGTTGTTATCTCAACTGCATTCCACGACTGCGGTTAGACACATACGGTCCATAGTCTTCTCCCCAAACTTAGAGGTCAGGTTTTAAGCGTAGTGGTTTTCTCGGAGGTCCTCAGGTGGTTTTTTCCTGGTTTATTTTTTTAGTGCGGTGTTGTAGCTTCTACGGTGTTTCCTCCCTCATATTTTGGCTTGGACAAAGAGCAATGGACGTGGAGTTTTCGGGGAGTCATCATGGAGAAGTTACCAGACCATGTGGCCATCAGAGGGGAACAACAAAGCTAGGAAGATTTTTGGTTGGATACAGGTGGAGGTCTGGGGTTTCACGTGGAGGAGGAAACCTCTATCAGTCAGGATCTTCACCCTGCTCCTGATGAAGAAACACCTTCACTTTTTGGTAAATCGATACAACACTCCCTTTTTTCTCCCTCTTTGAGGAATGGGAGTTTTGAAGGTTGATTCGGGGCTTTCCTGGAGTTTTTGGCCTCTTGTCTTCTAGACTCTGAAGGAGGAATTCATCCCTCTCTTATCCCTCCGGATGTTTTAGCTATCAACTGGATCTCAGAGACAGAAGGAGGGTTTATCCTTTCTCTGCCCCTTTCTATTAAGGAGAACGTGGGGTGTGGGTTATTACCTTGTGGGTCAAAGGCCTTCCCAGACACAGGTGTGAAACATGGTAGTTCAGGAAGCCTTTGCTCACGACTCCATGGTTATCCGATGGACCTGACCAAAACTAACTCCTCCAAGGACTTTATTTCGACGCTCCTTGACATTGAAGAACAACGGGATTTCATCCAGGACACAAGGGGTTTCACACCATCAACACAAAGGACTACAACCTTCTCGGAAGGTCCCTGGGAACAAAGGAGAAAAGCTAGTGTGGGGTAGAGACAGAAAAGGAAAGGTTTAAAATCCAAAGGAAAAGAGGGAAATCTTGTGCTCGGGGAAGACGTAGGTATGAACCGTGTTATTCAAATGGAAACCAAACCCTAGTTGGGAGGGCTAGTGGCATATACTTTGTGCGAAAAACCATCATCGAATGGGCACATACGGCTTGGAAAGAGCATCTTGGCTATGTCCCAGAGATCATTGAATTAAATAGGAGCTGATTTTCTTTCAACTTTCTTCAACCAGATCATGCAAAATGGGTTCTGGGAAAAAAATGGAGTGTCAACAACTCCCCTCTTTTCTTAAAACCTTGGAACCCCCTTTTTGATGCTAAAAGAGAAAAATTGGATAAAATCCCAGTTTGGGTCCATCTTCCAGCATTGCCGCTACAGTTTTTGACCTTGGACTACTTCAAAGCTATAGGACATTTCTTGGGGGAGTTCTTAGAATTGGATTTATCCGTTGAAGAGACAAAACAAAGGAAAGTAGCAAGGATTCTAGTCAATTTGAATGTTAGAGAAGAACTAGGCGAAGAAATTGATTTAAGTTGGGGAAGCTATACTCAGTCACAAATTTTGAATTATGAAAACGTCCCATTTAGATGTTGAAGATGACATCAGTATGGGCACTTGGGTGATGAATTGACATATTCCTTTAAGAACTAGAGGAAGAACTTATTACAGTGACAAGGGGAAGAGAGTGATTCAGGAAGAGGAAAGCAGACATATAGGTACTACATATACTGAAGCACAAGACTCAGTGGACTTAAAGTGGCCTTCAGTTGATCCCAAAGAAGTTCGTCAGCAATATTGCCTTGATACTCTTGATGGAAAAGAGGTGGAAGGATCCGAGCCTACAAGCCTTATCAAACACAGCTTAGGAAACACAAGGAATCTGGTCACAGATACTCCTTTACCCCTTTCTCCTCCTATTATTGTTTTAATTAAAAATTTGACTCTAGAAGGCAATGATTGGTTGTAGGCTCTCAAAAATATGTCCATAAATATCGCCTCCCCTCCGTAGACCGAGAGAGGCTCAGACCCTTTCAAGACGAGTTTCCCTTAGGGCGACCCACCTTCCCCTAAGAGACTCTGTTGTGCAGAATATGACTCTTCATCATCCTCCCTATCCACTAAGACTATGACAACTCGTTATTTTCTTAGATCCCAAAAGAAAACCAAACCCTCGAGAGGGCTGGGAAAGGAAGTGATCATGTCTATTGATAGAGGAGGTTGTGGGAGAAAATCATCGATATTAAAAGCACAATCCAAAGCCAGGATAGACCTTCTGGTCGGAAAACAACAGTCGATTGAAAGGGAACTTAGCACAATGAGGCCCCGGGGAAAGGTTCCAGGATGAAGTGCATGTCTTTCAACTGCAGGGGTTTGGCAAGTTCCCTCAAAAAACCAGCCTTGAAAAGGGTGATTTCTTCAAAACACCCTGACATTTTTCTATTACAAGAAACCCTGGGGGTAGGTGAAGAGGTAAAATCGTGTCTAGAGTAGCTACTTCATGAATGGAAATTTGAAACTCTAGAGGCCTTGGGAATATCAGCGGATTTGGCAACAGGATGGAACACCTAGAAAATTCAAGTCATAAATATGTGGGGTTTGGACTCGGGTCTTGGAATTACTGTTTTGGCTTCGGAATTAAAGAAAGACCTACATATTTTAAACATCTATGGCCCTTATCAAAACTAAAAACCTTACTGGGACTCTCTTTTTTCTAAATTCTTTCTAAAATATCACTTGGCGATCTTAGGGGGAGATCTAAACCTCTCCCTGGGACCTTCAGAAGTGTGGGGGGAACATGCTAGAACTGACCCTCTGGAAGATTATTTTAGTCAAAAATTTGTTGATTGCAAACAAACTGACCCAGACTCCATCTTACTCAAACCAACCTGGAGAATAATAGGGTAGGGGATGATGGAGTTGCTAAAAGGTTGGATCGCTTTCTGATAGTTGATTCCCTGCTGGAAAAACAACTAACTTTAAAACAATGGATCAGATATGGTGGTATCTCTGATCATTACCCGATCTTCTTGGAATACAGACAGGGAACAAAGAAGCCAGCCAATCCTTTTAAATTTAACAATACTTGGTTGGAAGATGACTCATTTTTAAATCTTGTAAAAGAGAATTGGATACCCTTCCACTAGGACAACATTCAGATGATAGCCTTCCAATTTGCAAAAAACCTGAAAAGGATCAAAGAGGTAGTAAAACCCTGGGCCTCCCAAAAAAGAAAAAATGAGGACAAGGAACTAAAAGAAATTGAACTAGAGCTACAAAGAATTTCTGAAGAAGAAGAGGGGGTTTTGCTACTCCTGAGTAAAAAATTACACTACTACACCTGGAGAAGAGAAGAAACAAACTACTCAAGGAAAAGGAAGATTCTTGGAGACTAAAAAGCAGAGCTATCTAGCTGGAAAGTAGAGATGAGAATACAAATTTTTTTCAATCATTTGCTAAAGGAAGAAGGAATGTCAATACCATTTGGTAGCTGAAGGATTCTACAAGAAATCTGGAAAACACATTTCAAGGTATGACAAAACTAGGGGAAAATTACTTTCAAAACCTATTCAAAGCAGAAAATCAAGCACCATAGAAGAAGTGGTCCAAATGGCTACACTTTTTCCCAGATTTGTAGATGAAGCAGACAATTGACTCCTGATGGAAAAAGTAACGGAAAAAGAACTATTATAGGTTCTACACATCTTTCAAAAAGACAAAATCCCAGGCCAGATGGTTGGACATAGAAATCTTTCTGGGTTGTTATGAGATTCTGGGGTAAGACTTGTTAAAGATGGTAGAGGACACCAAGATATTAGGATGAATACCACAAAGTCTAAACTCTACCTTCTTAGCACTGATTCCAAAAACAGAGAATCCAGAGACCCTATATGACTTTCACCCAAACTCACTTTGTAATTGTGCCTATAAACTTATCTCAAAAGTAATTGCAAGAAGAGTGAAAAGAATACTCTCAGAAAGAATCTCGGGAGAATCATTTGGATTCTTGGAAGGAAGACAAATTCATGAAGCCATAAGTATAGCACAAGAAGGTCTTCATAGTATGAAGACAAGGAAATGAAAAGGTGCAGTGCTAAAAATTGATCTCTCCAAAGCATATGGCAGAGTAAGTTGGCTTTTTATTCGCTTATTACTTACACATTTGGGTTTCTCAGTCTCTTTCATCAATTGGTCCATGAACTGTCTCACTACAGCCTCTTTTGTTGTGCTTATTAATGGCTCAGCCTCTTCCTTTTTTCCTTCAGAAAGAGGTTTAAGACAAGGATGTCCATTATCACCCCTACTCTTTCTCTTAGTTGTTGAAGGACTTAGCAGAGCTATCTCGGAAGAAAAAATATTTGGCTCTTTTTCAAGAATCAAGATCTCGCAAGATTTGCACCTTACTCACCTTCTCTTTGTGGACAATGTATTAATTTTCAGTGGAGGATCTAGAAGGGAGGTAGAGACTTTAAGGAACATACTTCTTATTTTTTCCAAAGAAACAGGAATGAAAATCAATGAAGGAAAATCGGCCCTCACTACAAATTTACTCTCTGAAGAAGAAGGTCAAACTCTTAGGCTTTACTTTCCCTTTGAGGAAAAGAAACTAGACGATGGACTAAAGTACTTGGGTTTTTTATTAAAACCAAATGACTACAAAAAAGAAGATTGGAAGTGGCTATTGAAGAAAATGGATAAAAGACTAAACGTTTGGAGCCATAGGTGGCTATCACGCGCAGGTAGACTAGTTTTGGTCAAGTCAGTTTTGGAATCTATCCATGTTTACTAGATGTCCCTCTCCTAGATCCCAAAAGGAATACAGGAAGCAACAAGAAAACTTACCTCTAAATTTATGTGGAGTGGTAAAAAGGAATCACATGTAATCCCATGGGTCCATTGGGAAAATATTGTTGTTCCAAAGGCTCTTGGAGGATGGAGCCTGGAAAATATTTTCCTCTTCTCCAAAGATCTTGCAGCTAAGGGAGGTTGGCGTATTCTAAACCCCATTAGTCTGTGGACTAAGGTAGTAGTGCAAAAATATATTGAATCGATTCTCGTGGAGACTTGGATCAGAAGTCCACAAAAATATATAAAAGGTTCCTTAGTGATTTAGAAAGCGATTATAAATGCTTTCTTGGTCATAGAAAATGGACTAGCTTGGAAGATAGGTAATGGCCAAGTATTTAGACTTGGAATTTATCCTTGGCCAAGCAGTGAAGGACAACATATACTCTCTGATCATCTTGCATTTGAGCACAATGGGTATGGTTTCTTTAAACAACCTTGTCGATCCAAGACTTACCACATTATGGTCACAAGGTTGGAAGGAAGCTAACGGGATGGGATTAGGTGACGTTGAAGAAATCGAATTGGAAAGGTACATAAATATACTAAAGATATCCCAGATTAGGCTCAGGGATTGTGAAGATGAACTGATATGGGACTCAACACCTTCAGGGATCTACACACCAAAGCTGGGATACCTAAAATTAAACTCATATTTGGCGCAACGAGAGACTGTATGGTGGTGGGGGAATGATCCAAAAATGGATCCATGAACCAAAATGGGTCCAGGAAGGCCTAAAAATAAAAGTGTTATTAATCTCTTCAAAACAGACGTGTGCATAGACCTCGTCGATACGAACCCAACTCAACTTGAAGGATCTCAAACGGACGTCATATGCGAAAGATATCGCGGTCTGTTCGTTTTCCCAAACAGGCAAAATTTTGATGACTGTATAATTTGTACAATCCATATAGTGTTGACGTGGCAGAAGACTGTACAGACTATACGTCTGTACAGTGATGTGGTAGGTACCGTGGCATGCTGACTGGGTAGATAGGTGGTCGAATCATGCTCTGACACGTGGCAATTAGTGGGCAAGTGTTATAGTGCCACGTGGCCCAGTCTTGGGCTGCCACATCACACCCCTCCATTGGTCATGGTTGGAAAAATTGTTATGGACTCTTAGGGAGTCGAACCCGTGACCTTCGGTCCGGGTGGAGTGACTTGGCAGGGTCGGGCTACCAACCCACCCATGATATGACTTAACACTATATGTTTAAATATATTATTTAAGCTTTCCATAGTGTATTATCAGTGGAATAAATGGCTGAGGTCTAGCCCTAGACCTTGACTCTCTTATATCATAAGATCGTTGTAACATGACCCTGCTCTTGTGCATGGTTTTTTTATGTATTTTGGCCCAGCCCCGACACTTTCCACATGACCTACCATATAACCATTGGTTTATCCTTGGTGCAGATGAGTGGGGTTAGCGCCCGGTCAGTTAGTATAGCCCATCGACCAAGGGCGTAACCAAAGGCTACGACTAGGGGGCCAAAGCTACATACAAGCACGTGGAAGGTAAGGGCACGACCATATGGCCAAGCCATGTGACCAGGGCCCAAGATTAGAGGGATAAGGACCTGTGCCAACCAGCCCAAGGCCACATGGAGGGTGTCCATATGACCAGGAGCCCGTATTTTGGAGGTTGCACCTACATTTTTCCAAAAGTGGGTTTTTAAACCTTATATTATGATTTTAATTGATTTTTACCCTATTATTGGGAGATTTTGGCCATTATTGGAGGATCTGGATCTCTTTTTTAGGCCAGATCTTGGGGGAAGTTGGGAGTTTGTTACCCACTTCAAGCCTATATAAACCAAAAGTTCTTGGCAGCCTGAGAGGAGGTTCAAAACAGGGAAATGCTGAAGAATTGAAAATCCAAAGCCTTTTTTATGCAGGAAGCTATTTAGGAGAGTAAATTTGCGGGCCATTTCTGGGAGCTTCGTTCATCCCTTTTCAATGTCGTCAGTTTTGATGGGTTTTAGAGATCTAGAAAAACATATCCAGATCAATTTGTAATCCATTTGGCACTTTTATGATGTATTTTTGAAGCTTTGAACATAAATAAGAAATCCTCACCCACTAAGACAAAGGCCCGGAGACATAGGTGAGATTGTCGAACTCTGTTAACAACTTTTGTTGTTATGGTTTGTTGATCCTTGTGCTTATTTCCAAATCTGTATATATTCTTATGGATGTTATGTTTCCTCATTAATTCTTCCTCTTTCAACAATTTCCTAAATGGTTAATGAACTCATGCTTTTAAAACTCGACCATAGTCTTTAAAAGATCTATTTAGGATTAGGGAAGATTTGGAAGCTAAAATGCCCAGCCAAAACAAGATTATTTATGTGGAATGTCTTAAACAACAAAGTACCGACCTTGGATATTCTACATAAAAGGAATTTATCTGGCCCAAGATGGTGTACTCTCTGCAAATCTAAAGGAGAGTCTACATTACATCTCTTTCTAACTTTTTCGTTATACCTTCAAAGTGTGGACTAAAGTTTCCAGACTTTTAAACATACATTGCAGCTGGTCTGGGCAAGATCTGGAACAAGCTTGGAGAATTTGGTGGACATCCAAAATTTACAAAAGCCTTAGAGAGCTACTGCTTTTGATCATTTGGGGAGTATGGTTGGCTCGAAACTCTCTTATTTTCAAAGGAGTTCCTTTGGCACCAAAGATCACAGCGGCTAAGAGTTTAGCCATATTGTCCTTTTTCCCCACCCAGAAGGTTAGAGTCAATTCTAGACAGTCACAGGAGGTCGAGATTGACAAATATTCTCCCTGGGGTTTTTTTGATGCGGCTTCACAACACAATCGTTGTGGGGGAGGAAGAATACTCTACTTATCAGATTCCCACTATTACTCTATGACTTTTGGCCTTGGGATAGGAAAAAACAATTATGCCGAACTAATGAGCCTCAAAATTCTCATTGCCTTCGCCATTGAAAAGGGTTGTCACTCCTTAAATTTTTTCGGGACTCCTTAAATGTTATAAATTGGATAAGAGGCATACAAAGATGCTCAAACACAAGACTTTCTACCTTAGTGTAAGATATTTTCTGATTACAGATATCATTTGACTCACCTATTTTCCAACATGTCTATAGGGGAGAACAATAAAGAAGTAGACCATAGGTCGAAAGAGGGGATTCATCTAGCTATGGGGCAATGGAAAGTAACATAATATCAAAATGATCAAGCCTAGGAATATCTGCACCAATCTCCTTTGGAATGATCTCATTTTACAGTCTCTATACAAAATCATCTTTGTATACAAGCTCTAATGAATCCATATGAACACTATGCACAAACAATCCAACAAAGGGACTTGTTGAGTTGCATACAATATCATTTGAGCATAGAATCCTTAAAGGGATCAGAAGATTTTTTGAAGACACAATGGAAGTAAATCTAACTCAAGCTACATTAGTAGCAATCAGGCTATAGACTCCAGTGTAACAGGAATACACCAATAGGTGTATATGCAAAATGTGATTTTGTTCTCAAATGATGAAATAAAATTACACTTTTTTTCTTTGAAAAAAAACATATATTTGACATGACAAATCAACCAAATATAATAATTACACAACTGAAAAAAAAAATAAGTATATATATTAGTGGGCTAGCTCAAGTGATTGAGTACTTTGAGCTTCATGTAAGAGGTCTCAAGATTGATTCCCCAAGTTCGTTTCCTCGTTTCCTAAGTATATATATATATATTAGTGGGTTGGCTCAAGCGACTAAGTACTTTGAGCTTCATGTAAGAGGTCTCGAGATCGATTCCTCAGGCTCGTTGCCTCTGTTGCATGTCTCACTCAATGTACACAACAAGTCAAGCTCCTTAATCAATGTCGACGGGTTTGCACTCGGTACTATCCGTGAAAGTAGGAAACTAACCAAGACTTTCTTCGTGAAGTGTTCTAGGTGTGTGTGTGTGTGTGTGTGTGTAACCACCCTAGATCCATCTCAACCCTTGGATCTATCAAGCATGGAGAGAGGGATCAAATCCCTATAAGTGCAAACCTGAAATGAGAAGAAAATTGAGGTTCATAATTTAAAAGTGACAAACTATAATAATTAAAACTAATTTAGATTTATCTTAACCTTGGATCTATTAAGGGTAGATGGGGGGTACATCCTTGAAAATGAAAACCTTTCCTTAGATTTTTATGTTAAAAAAATACTTTGTACTTTCAAGGATTTGATCCCAAACGATGTTTGATAGATCTTGATTTAAAATAAATCTACACTGATATCAATTAAATCTAATTTGATTTAAATTTAAGTTGAATCTAAATTTTGATTTGCTTTGCAAATTTTAATTTGTGTGCTTGTCTTCTTAATTTTATTTTATTTTTAATTTCGGACTCTTCCCTCTTTAAACTCATCCCCCTTCATATTTACAACATTTTTTGATATGTCCCAATTCATGAATTTATTTTATTTTATTTTATTTGAATAATTCCCTTTGTAAACTCATCTTCTTTTGTATTTGTAACATGTTTTTCTTCCTGCTCTTTGTTTTTGTATTGTAATGATAACTTAGTAAAATCTTTAATCAAAATGTATTAATTTAAAGATTATTTATAGAAATAAAATAAAATAAATCCTAACCTAAATGGTTAGCTTAACTAGTTGTCGCTAATTTTGTTGGTCATTTGGCTAGTTCTAGGCTAGCAAGTACCCAGTTCAAATCCCCTCGAGTTAGGGACACTAGACTATGCGCTAGAGATGTCATTCACTAATGTAAAGAAGAACCCTGAGTTTCCCCATGAAGTTTTCGTTCATAATAATAATTTAATTGTTAAAGTCTCCACTTTAATAAAAATGTTATTTAAAAAAAATCATTATGAATTAATAAGATGGAGTGAAAACACTACTCAGTAGTATGGAATTTTTTAGTATCAATTCTTCGGTGTATCTAGATTCATATTGTTTTGCATATATTGATAATATTCATCAAAATTTACAAGTTTTATTCGTAAATTCTATGTTATTTAATTGAATATTCACCACATATCTATATGTATAATTTTTTCAATTCAAAATAATCACCTATAATACTATACTTAGGTATATTATTTGAATCTTTAAAAAAGTACCCCGGGATTGAGAAAGTAAACATGCTCACCTTGTAATCAATTAACTATTATGTTAATAGGAGACGACATTCCCTTATAACTATATTTTGGCATAAGGATCATGGTATACCGAGGCTTATATGCTACTACAAAGCAATCCCTATAATTAATATGGTTAAAAGTAAAAAAAAAAAACATTATTAAGATTTCATACTTGAGACACATTGCATTTATAAAACTTAAGTATTTCTTAAACAATATGAAGTATTACAACAACAACACGTGAAGAGACATAAAACTATACGCACAATAAACTTTGTACCATTGTCTTTTCTTATATATATATACACAACTTCGGATAGTTGAAATGTTCAATTTCTCACAAAAAAATGAAATAACACTTTATTTGCAAATAAAACAAATAAATTGGTTGGCAGGTTGGATGTCCATCTATATAATCTTTTTATGATACTCCTTTTATATCTAGTATTTAACCATCAAGGCTCCCTCACAACTAAGTATCAAACTGCCAATGCATCTAATCCCCTATGTTAACACTACCAAAAACATTGAATCACATGCACTTCCTCTTCCAATGAGAATCCCAAACATGTGTTGCAATAAGTGCATTATCTCTTCTATTAGTAGAAGCTAACATTTACAGCTTGGCTACCATTGAAAAACTCACCTAAGCAAAACCTTTAAGAAACCAAAAAATGTTCTTGTACTTGGAGGTAAATCATACTCTCCTTTTCAAATGTGCATTGTTGACTCTTGTCACCTCTTCATTCTCCACTCTTCTTCAAGAAGCCTTGCTACTACCTTAAACCCAAAATTACTCTTTGCGATCAACACACACAAGTATTATATAATGTTGGTTTACTTTGAAGTTGATCTAAATATTTTGCGCAATCATATTTACATGAACAATATTTCTTGTGTTCCATTGATAAAATTTGCTTAATACAATTTTATTGTCCAACACACAAATACGAAACAAGGAAGAAAATGCATAATCTCTCTATAAGCATATCACTACTTTCATGCTCTTGTATGTTATGCACTGAAGTGACACACAGTGAGAACATTAGAGCATGCATGTAAGGCCCTAACCTTGAATGGCTTTGATCAGCATGAATAGACACAACAGAAGGTTGATGCCTAGAACAGTTGGTTTTGGGCACCCTTGCACATTGAAAAGGCACATCATAGATCGGGTGGACACCCTTGCACAAAGACTAGGTGTATTATAGACTTTGAATATGTGCTTATTAGTTGGATGCACCGAGAGAGTCCCGGCAAAGAAACTTGGTGAGGGAAGGAAAATAAGGTTACCATAGATAACTTCCTCCATAGGAATGCACTATGCATGATGGAAAAAGTGGAAAAGAATATTTTTCCTAGCTTAAATATGACATAGGTGGACATCAATTGGGCAGACTTAGGTACATGTCAATTAGATGCACATTGACTAAGTGCACTTGTTGGGCGCACTTTCTAGGTGCTCCTTTTCGAGCACACTTTTTTGGGTACATATGGGTGCAATTTAGTTGGGAGCAATTAGATGCACCTTGTCAGGTGCATGTTTTGGCCACACCTAGATGCATGTTCTAGGTGCACCTAGACACACAACAGTTGGACTTAGATGCATTCTTAGGTATACCATTAGATGTTGTGGTATTGTGGTACACAAGGTGCAACACCATGGGATGCATACATCCATGAACAAGTCATGAGGGGCATAGTTGAGTTTTATGATTGTGCACTTGTGTCCACTTGGACTTGAATGGGCTTGCACGATGCTTAAAAACAAAGTAAAGTGAAAGACGAGTCTACTATAAAAAGGAGGATGCCTCAAAAGCTAAGGCATTCAAGAAGAAGGAAGTAATAAATATTCAAAGTGTTCTACGATTATGCTAAGTTCAGGGTTGGAATAGTAGAATGAACTTGGCACTGGCTAAGTGATAGGAAGAAGAAGACAAGACCTATAGGAGGTGAGATTAATCTTGCTTGAAGGGTTGGATTGATATTTATTGTAGGCAATTGTTCCATGTGTAATTGTAGTCTATAAAAGAGTTGTAAATTAAGAAAAAATAAAATTAATTGATAAAAAAAATTCAATTTTTCGATTTATGCACCAATTTAACTTTTTATTTGCGATGGCATCAGTTGTCAATGCCACGGTTTCAATTTAGTCTTAATTTTAAGTCCAAAAATAAAAGTTATGCTACTAGAAACACCACTTTTTTATTCAAGGATCAATTTTCAACAATGGTATCAGTTGTCAAGGCCATGATTTCAAACAATTCACAAATTTAACTACAACCCCAAAAAAGGGTGCTACCAGTAGTGCCACTTTTTGAAATGGGGGTAAAAACAACCACTAAATGTGACCTCTAAAAAATGAGAACTCTGGAGGGTTTTCGTCAAGTTGGTAACTTTGTTACTAATTGATGTTCTTAGATGGAACCAAGAATTATGGCGTGCCTATGGAAAGAAGTTGGGGAGGGTGCCAAGAATGTGAAGCATGAATTTCATTGAGGCAGTCGTTGAATATATAGATAGGCCTTATGTCATCGCACTACAACAAGAAGATAAAATTTTGAGCAGAGGAGCCTTGGGTGCCCAAGATGGTGAAGACCATGTAGAGATCAAGTTGGCATCATTATAGAATTTAGTGAAGTCAATTTTGAAAAAGACTAAATTGTTGTGAACTTTGAGGAATTGGAAGAAATACATTGGGGGAAATAATAAACTTGCACCAATAGTAGTTACAAAGGCCATTAGAAAAGACACTCACCAAGACATTCAACCTATTGCACTAAGATTTGTGCACATGAAGAGGAAATTTAGATGAATGTTGATTTTCCAGTGGAAAACGACCCAAGTATTGGGTATAAGTAGTGCAAGGAGGCACTCACACAAGAGGATTCCCAGTTACAATATGTTGGAATAGTTGAAGAAAGAGTTAATGGACCTAAGAATTTGATGGGTGCACTTCAACATTGTGAAGACTAGAAAGTTGAGGACACTATTGACATTGTTTCAGATGGATTGCAGTACTTAACAATCCATTCAAAAGAAGGGGTTGAGTAAGTCTACTAGGAGGCGATCCAAGAAGAGATAGTAGGGGGAAAACATCATCGAGGTACCTTTGTTGACAACTAAAGTAGTTAAAGACACTTAGTTCGACATAGAAGTGTGAGAGATGAAGATTTATTTGATCATGAAGTAGATGACATCATAGATTTTTGTAGATTAGCCATGGGGATATATGACTTTCAACTAATGACATACTAGCTAGAAGAATTGAACTGCAACCCGTTGAAAAAGGGAGGTAGTTTTGAGATACTTAAGCACAAAGAACAAGTCAGATACTTTGATTGGAAATGGTCATGAAACCCATTTCCATATCCTTTTCAACGATAATCCTGCAAGGCAATTCATTGCATAGTTGGAGTAGACAATGGAGCCTAGAGCACTTGTGAAAAGGGTGCCTTGGAAAATTTTGTTAAATTACAAGAGGTGACATGAAAGTTTGCGAAAGGGTTGGAGACTTTTCAATTATTTAGAGAGTTGTACAACATGACTAAAGTGTGGATGGAATTGATTGTTTCAGGTATGAAGACATGCATTCTCATGGGTTGAAAATCACCTTTGCGTTGATCACCCAACTTGTTCAAGACTTGAGAGGAACTAGTGTATAGAGGCATGGTAGAATGGGTCAAAGTAATCATGTCATAGTAGGTTTGGTGAGTT
Organism: Picea engelmannii; assembly: GCA_009831015.1. Taxonomy (NCBI): domain Eukaryota; kingdom Viridiplantae; phylum Streptophyta; class Pinopsida; order Pinales; family Pinaceae; genus Picea; species Picea engelmannii. The sequence continues at coordinate 598,085 of ML800378.1, read as the reverse complement.
GCAACACTTGGATAGTTGTATGATCTTCTTAATGAAGGTTGGGTTGCAACAGTGGAAGGAAGCCATAGTAGTGTTGACACTTTAGTTGGAGTAGCAATAAAAAATAGTCGTAGAAGTGTTGACACTTGAGTTGTAGTAGCGACAGGAGGTAGTTGTAGTATTTTTTAGTCCCTAACCTTGTTTTTTGACTGATTGGGTGTCCCTAGTCCCTGTCCTATTCATTTTTCATGATTTTCTATTAAAACTTTGTTTTTTACCTCTTGGCTTGGAAGATTAATTTTCAATCTTTATTGCACATTTTAAATGGTTTTTGAAGTTTTTAAAGATTAGGATTTGATATGAGGATTTTTTATCACATCACTTGTCCTTTCATTATTTGAATTTTAAATTTTTCCAAGTCAGAAAAGGCACTAAAGGAATAGCGCTATTCCTGCAGCACCGGAAATAATCATGGTTTTGCATGCGCCACCCTGCCCAAATCGTGTCCTAACGTTTTAAATCATGATTAGAGGATTTGCATACCTCTTTATAATCTATTTTGGGTTGCTATTTTTATGATAACAACTATATACAAAGGATCGAGTTGTACTCGCCACCTCTACATCAAATCAACATGTCCGATTATCATGAATGAAATCATCATCTTCCTATTTTAGTATGTCTATTATTCTATGCAGGGTTTGTAGGTAAAGAGATGACTTCCAGTTTTTAACAACTCTCGAGAATTGAAGATTCAACCATCAATCTTCTCATAATTGTCTACAAGATCATATCAGCAGTATGGCACCCAAAAAGAGTGGCCACATAATCAGACTAGAGCCAGAAGGCACGTAATTGCTTGAAGCATTCCCTCAAATGGCGCAAAAATTCAAGGATGCTGGTTGGTTTGATTTTTTCTTAATGTTCTAGGGGCATGATGAACGGATCTCGATGGTGTTTGCACGTAATTTTGATGGCTTTGAATATGTGGTTGGCAAACTTCTTAGGCATGTGATAAAAAATTCTATTGCTAAAGCCTTCAGATTGCCAATGTATGGGGAAAGATGGTGGAAGAAGGAGAATGTAGTCATGGAGTTTGTAAATCCGTTTCTAATTCCAAGGAAACAAAACCCTAACTAGAACAAGGGAATACCACACAACTCAGTAAGGAAAGAATGGCTCACTACTTTGCTAATCATCCACAGGTACATTAAAGGACGTTTTCCTTGGTTTATCTCTATCATATCAGACTGTTGATTCATATAAATGGTGATTATCCTCTTAATTTACCCTATTTTCTGCTAAAAATTTTATCCAAAATGTATAAGAGGGTGCAATCTCATCCTATTACAACAAAAGGAAGTCTCTTTCATCAAGGTTTAATTAGAAAATTAGTTGTCTTCTCTTTAAACGAAGTCCAAAGATCCTGGGATTGGTTAATACAGACTTTAAAACTGGATTTACAGTCAACTAAATCCAAAACTGTCAAGGGGAAGAAATCAACCAAATAGAGACAAACTCTTCAAGCCACCAGATTCTTAATAAAAGAAGAGTTGCCTGCAATTAGGGTAACTCAGGCTAGCAAGAGGAAATTCCAAACTAAGCAAACTATTGGAGATTTTCCTGTAATAGAATACCATGAGAAAGCTACCACTAGTCGAGGTAAGAAGTCTAAAACAAATGAAGACACTGATATATATCCTAAATCCAAATATAAAAAGGGAAATTGATGAATATGAGGATTACACTACAAGCCCAGTTCAGACTCTAGTCAAGCAGAAACAATGATCTATAGTTAAGAAGAATGCAAAGGGTAAAAAACTGAGAAAAAATTAAACACTTGTACCTAAATTCCCTAGATGGAATTCCACCAGAGATGCCAATAAATATAGATCTGAATTTACCTACACCTGTAGAGTAATATCTAGAATTTAAAGTGAAAGCAAGGAAGGAAAAAGACAAAGTAAAGGAATTGATAACACAACAGGGATAAATGTTTTGGGAACTGTAGCTATGTTTTCTTATGGAAACACTACATCTACATGCATTTCTTCAGTTAGTGGTACTGGGAACATCTTATTTTATGGCAGTGTTGTAAATGTTGCAGTTTTACAGGCTCATTTACTTAGTTCTATCATCCAACAATCTACCTTTCTTTTCTCTATATCACCTGCTCTCTTTGGAATATCATATAGTGGACCTATGGTACCACAAAAGGTGCCTCACAGTTGAAATCACCCATTCTATGAACCTCATATGGTGTCTCAATAGTTGGCTTATATAACCTCAAAAAATAAGCAGAGCAGAAATCAGGCATACTTTGTTTTTTTACCTGTTTTAGTCTTTATCCTCAAGAGAGGTTTCAGAATAGCTGGAGATGAATTCGTTGAAACCAAAATATTTTTTTGTTGGTAACAGGCCCCTTCACAAAAACCTCTCTCGTTTTTTACACATCTATCACCGTTTGGGAGATACAAAGAGATTGTTGGATCTTATTTTTCAGGAATTTCACAATAAATAATTTCCTGTTTTAGTCACTAATTTTCGGCGAGGTTGCAGAACAACTGGAGATGAATTTTTGGAAACAAAAAGAGGTTTTTGTTGGGAACATGCCCCTTCACAAAAACTCTCTCAGTTTTTACACAACTATCACCATTTGGGAGATACGAAGAGATTGTTGGACCCTATTTTTCAGGAATTTGCCGGATTTATTTTCCTAAAAAATCTCACGAACTACAGCTGACAAGCCACTTCATCAATTCAACTTGGAGATCAGATTTTATCTTCTCCTTGATTATTTGAACAAAAAAATAAATATAGATGAGGAGGTTTTCAGATCCTTTTCTTTTGGATTTTGATAAATATGTATTCTTTCTATATAAGTAGCAGGGATGATTTTAAGGATGGAAATTAATTTTAAAATGTAGAAACCTTGGCAAATCTTACTAATCCTTCATATGCCAACTATAAATGTTTGGCGACATTTTTGTAAAAATATTCAAATTTCTAAGGATTTTATATAGTTTTTATAAAATTTTGGCGATTTTTAAGGTAAAATAATTTTATGCTATAGAATTTGGGCGAATCATTTTTAAAATAGCGAATATCTTTTTTGGAAAAAACATGGAAAATTAGCCCATGAGAGAAATTTAGCCCCTAAAATCATCCCTGATAAGTAGGGTAGAAGGAGAAGTAAGGGGGTGGATAAGTTGGGCATTCTTGGACCTATTTTGAAAATTCGTTGCAAGACAGTTTATATTCCACATTGATACTTAATGGAAAATGCATGTTGATGGTCAGATTTTCTTTTATTTCATATTCTATTTCTTTTCTTACTTGAAGTCATATTTTCTGTTGCAATGCATTGATTTCTTGATCTTAAGTAACACAATGAAAACTTTTATGTTCTTGTTTATTATCAAGATTTGTCTTCAAGTACATGTTCTTGTTTCTCAATGATATTTTGAAATAAGAAATATATATGGGGTTGACAAATTGAATACTCTCATATATATTTTTCTTTATTTACCTTATTGTCTGATCTATTAATGTGACTACCATTTACTAAATCAATGAGTTATTTTTTGGCTTTATTTTGAGTTATGTGTTTATTTTGAACTCTTGAACCAACTTTCAACCATTTTCTAAAAACTTATTCAGAAAACCCTTAAAAATACCGTTGCAATAACCTAATGATTCCCTAGATTTCCCTCTCACAGTCAAGTACAACTTTAGGGACTAACAATAGTGATGGACTTAGATTACAATTGCAGTAGAAGGCAATTGCAGCAATAAAGACATCTAAGAGGTATTGTTGGTAGAGTTTGGGAAAATACACTTCGTTCAAAGGAGCGATTGGAAAGTGAGCAATTGCACAACAATTCTGATAGTGACAATGTGGATTGATTGAAAAAGTCAATTGCAAATGGATGCATGAGTCTAGGAAGCAGACTTGGAGGATAGTAGGTTCTTGAGGATGTTGTCAGGTACGATAATGACTTTAAGTGGGGGAGGATGGAAGGCCCTAACCTTGAATGGCTTCAGGTGCCTTTGCCATGAGATCACCTCAATGGTTATTACCAACATATACAGACACAATGAGAGATTGATGTCGAAAAGTGTTGGTTTTGAGCACCCTTGCACATTGGCAAGGTCCACCATAGATTGGTCGAGTGCCCTTGCACAAAGACTGGGTGCACTGTAGAAATTGACATTCATATAAATTGCCTTCTCTTGTGCACAACTTGGTGAGAGAAGGAAAATAAGGTTATCGTAGATAGACTTGTCCGTAGGCATGCACTATGCATGATAGAGTTATGCACAAGAGAAGACAGTTTAGATGAATGTTGATTTTTGGACACACTAAGAGAAGCTTGGCGAAGAGAACTTGGTGAGAGAAGGAAAATAAGGTTATCGTAGATAACCTTGTTCATAGGCATGCACTATGCAAGACAAACAAAGTGGCAAAGAACTTGTCTGGATTGTAGATGACTTGTTTGGGTGCATGTCGGCTGGGTGCATGTTAGTTGGATGCACTTCGACTAGGTACACTTATTGGGCATACTTTTTGGGTGCTCCCCATCGAGCACACTTTCTAGGTGTACTTAGGTGCATGTCATTTGGGTGCACTCAGATGCACTTTCTAGGCACACTTGGATGATGTTCTCAACACACTTGGATGCATGATAGTTGGAATTGAATGCATTGCTAGGAACACCATTAGACATTAGACACACCATTGAATGTTGTGGGTGTGTGGCACATGGTGCACAACACCATGGAACATAGACATCAACAAACAAGTCATGAGGGGCATAATTGAGTTAGATGATTGGGCACTTGGGTCCACTTGGAATTGAAGGAGCTTGCACGGCACCTAAGAAGAAAGCAAAGTGAAAGACAAGTCTACTATGAAAGGAGGATGCCTCAAAAGTGCTAAAGAATTCAAAGAAGAAGGAGGTAAGAAAGAGTGAAAAGTGTTATGTGGTTGTGCTAAGTTTAGGGTTGGCATAGCAGGATGAACTTGGCACTGACTAAGTGAATGGAAGAAGAAGATGTGACCTATAGGAGGTAGGCCTACAATTACTTTAGGGGTTGGATTTACGGTTCTTTTAGGCAATTGTACCTTGTGTAATTGTAGTCTATAAAAGAGATGTAGGGAGTTGGCCTAGCTCCTTTGTTGTACATTGTAACATTCTTCACATAAATAAATTTAAGGCGTCCATCTTGGGTGTTACCTATACATATGCATTGTGGTTGCTTTACTTGGATGATTGTTTCGTTCCTTGTTTTCTTTGTGTTGGCTAAGTATTAAAATATTAGCTAAGTATAAGTATTATTGCGATAGTTTAAAGGCCATGGTTGGACTTGTTCCTACTATTAAATGAACTTGGTTAAGTATGACTTAGTTACATTTAGTAGACGACAACTTAAACCAAAGTTATGTGCAAACTTTAAATGAAGAGATGTAGTCTAGTTGTAGTAGGCACAAGCTAGCCAAGCCCCTACGACCAAGGCAAGGTATTATCACATGGCCTCAGGTGCCAAAACAAAGTTAAACAACCCCAAGTTTGAAAAAAAATAAATCAAGTAAACTATAAGTCCATAACAACGCACCTCTTCCAACATTACACTAAATGAAAATTGACATCTATATATAAAAATAAAAACAGTGCACCAACACATGCTTCATTTTCCACACATATTTCACACATCAACCAATAAATCAACTTTCATACCAAAAACATTACTCTCATCTAATTATACTCTAAAAATTTCAAATAATCACATACATGTCACCTCAATACTCATGCTCTTACAAATTCTAATATCATATAAACAAATATAAAAAATTAAAACAACATCACCTAAAGATGAATCTAATATCATATTAAATAATATAAAAAATTAAATCAAACCCATAAAGATAAAAGAAATACAAAGAGAATAAACTTTGCACCGCTACTTATTATATGCACAATGCATGCATACACAACCGTGGGAATGTTAAAACGTTCAACTTCCCATGATATCAAAGACCATATAATTTACAAATAAATCAAAATAAAAATTTTGCCAAAAAAGTGCGTATTGCACCCTTAGGCCTTAAATCCTAGTGTTTCCTTGAGAATATATAGATTCAATTTTACTTTAAAGCTTTTTCCACTAATAAAATTGTGGGCGAAACATTTACTGCACAAATTCGCCTTTCACTTGATTTAATTACTTAAATAATCTCTTTCCATAAAGAAACAAAACATTTCTTAGATTTTGAACTTTGGTGGAGAATTAAAATGGGAGCGTTATGGAGTATGATATGATAACATGGACACAAATTGCCCCCTTTTCAGGTATTATTTTGAAATTTGGTAAATAATTGATAGTTGAAATCTCCGTATTCATTGATTTGTTTGTTTTTTTATATTGCAATTTTGAGGTTTTGGGTTGATTTAGAGTTCTTGAAAAATATTAAGATTTTAATTTTTAGTGTCTAAAAATGTGGTTTTGGAATATTTATATTGCAAAATTTTGATTTCTAGTGGATTTCTACCAAAAAAAAAAAAAAAAATGTTGGAAAAACAAGACATTTCGAGTGCTAATTATCTTATGGTTATCAACATCTATTTAACCATAGAACCAAAATTGTTTTAGCAACTTTATTTCATTTTGAAATTAAATCATTCAATCACTTAGGTTTAGTCCATAAATAGTGCTATTCGTCATAAACATCGATTTTCGTCATGTAACTTTGCTCTTTTAACCCACCTTACATGTGCCACTTATCTCAATGCCCATCACCAAGTTCTTTGGATTGAGAATTGGGTGATGGGTATTGGGATAAACTTAAAAAAGGCAAGGTGCTTTGAGTTCCAATTATCCCACAACTATCAACACCTACTTAACCATGGACCAAACCCGTTTGAAAAACTCCATTTCATTTTGAAATTAAATCATCTAATCCACTCAAATTTGGTCCATAAATGACGTTATTTTTCATAAACCATTGGTTTTCATTGTGTAACATTGCTCTTTTAAACCACCTTGCATGTGCCATTTATCCCAATGCCCATCACCTAGTTGTCTAGATAGAGGAAAATAAAACATTCTAGACTATCTTCTAGGTGGGGATAGTGTTCATAAAATGCACCCGTGAAGTTGTGCCCTTTATATTGCCTCATTGTATGGATTGTAGTGGTAGGGGTGGGTCCCATGAGTGCCACGTGTCATTGCTCCTATCTTTTATGCTGAGGATTGTACTTCACTATGAGAACCTTCTAATCATGTAGCAAACTTCTCCCTAAGTGTCGATTTCCGACAACATAAGAATCCAGAACTCCAATCGAATTTAGAACTCTAATTGATTTATCGATAGTCTAAATCAATTCAAAGTTGGGCAAAACCCCTAAAAACATTGCTCCACCATACACAAAACTTGGATCATGGTAGAACTTATATCATGCTTGAAATTTCTATCAAATTCATGTTAATTCACTTACAGATTCCAACATTAATGTACAATATTAACACAATGTAAAGGGAATGATTTCAAACACCATCCACTATTAATACAAATATGTGTATCACATAAAAATAAAATGAGTTAATAAGTAAACAAACTCACTGTTTTAAACAACTTTTTTTTTCTACACAAAATTCCTTTCTATTCTACTTGTTATTTAAAATTGTGAGAATCTAAATTATCATTAATGAAAAAAAATCTATAACAAAATTTCAACCAAAATTGTGAGAATCTAAATTATCATTAATGAAAAAAAAATCTATAACAAAATTTCAACCAAATTTAGAACCCGGACAAAATTTCAGCCAAATTTAGAAGTGAATTTTGCCCGAGATGAAGTGGGTTTGTCGGATATCCACAGGCGAGTTCCGCGACATTCACCTTCTGCTTATCTTTTGTACCTGTCAAGTAATGAATCGTCACGCAAGTTCCGCGATATTTATCTTGTCGCTATCATTCGTACGTGTGAATTAATGAATCAATTCGCTGAAATTGCCATAGACATGATTGATTTACACGTGTGTCTAGATTCGTATAACGCGGAACTATTAAAAAACGCGGACTGGTCCATCACCAGGTTGCAACGAAAAGAGTCTATTATTCACGAAGCTTCGTTGCTCGCCAACCGTTATTATCTTTTTCTGCTTTCCCATGTTCCTCCCATCTACCCCGATATTCATATTCGCCTATACATCTTTCGGTTCCAGATGTTTCTAGGAACTTCACCCACCGTTTTCTACCGTTGTACAAATAAGCAATTCTCACTCCTCATACCACAACACAATAGAGACCCGTTTACCCTCTGCAACTGAAATTCTCTCCTCTGCACTCTTCAGCTGCCGATTTGTGGCCAGATTTGAAGAAGAATTACAGAGCTTTTCTGTTTGTGGTGCTAGGGTAAAGAATCAGAGTTTTTTTTTTTTAGTTTCTGTTGTTAGGGATTTGAAAATGGCAACCGTAATGGGTCCTGAATTCTGGTGCCACAAGTGCCACCAAACTATCGTTCCTTTAATCGGAGAAGAGGTCAGCTGCCCAAGATGCAATGATGGTTTTGTCGAAGAAATGGAAAGCGGACGGGCTCAACAAGCTCAGCCCCACTCCGGTGGCTCCGATTCGACCCCAAGAGCAACGATTCTTTCCGAAGTAAGTGGGGAAGCTACTCCAGAGCCTCAAGACCGGAGGCCTGCGTTGTTTGTGGTCGAACGGTCTCCGATTTTTCACCTTCTGCAACCCCTGGGCGCTACCGTGGCCAGGAATCGAGTCTCTGGAGGGGCTGAAAGAGTTCTCGTTATGAACCCCTTTGCTCTTGAGCATGAAGAGAATGCGGRCGGGGGCTTTCTTGTGCCCGTGTCCGAGGCTTTCGGTGACTACTTCATGGGACCGGGGCTTGACTGGCTGATCCAACGGCTGGCAGAGAACGATGCGAATCATTACGGCACCCCTCCGGCTTCCAGATCTGCGGTCGAGGCCATGCCTGCAGTGGAAATCTCCGAGAGCCACCTCAGCTCTGACGTATCGCAGTGTGCTGTTTGTTTGGAGGAGTTTGAACTGGGAAGTGAGGCACGTCAGATGCCATGTAAGCACTTGTTTCATTCTGATTGCATTCAGCCGTGGTTGAAGCTGCACAGCTCGTGCCCCGTGTGCCGCTTCCAGATGCCTGTTGATGACGAGGATGATGACACGGAGAAACGGCAAGCTGAGGAGTCCAACTCAGCAGAGGATAGCAGAAGGGATGGGGCAGAGAGCGAGGCGAACACGTCAGATTCCGAGGGTGGAGAACATGGCCAGGCTGGCAGTGAGAGGAGAAGAGAGTTTTCGCTTGCAATTCCGTGGCCGCTTATTAGGGCCCTGTTTGTCTCGACACGTGGAAGGGATGGTCAGAACGGGCAAGAAGAGGCTCCTGTTGGTGAACCGTCTTTAGATTAGATATTTGGAAGCCTCGCTGTACATATACATAGTTTTCGTCTTAGAAATCTTGATATAGTTTTTGTGGAGTAAACTTCTGCCCTGCAGATTTTTTTGTATGGGCAGATGGAATCTTTGACATTCAATTTACTCGATATTATTTTATTTAATTCTTTTTAGGAATTATTTGTTTTTATCAAACAATATCAGGGTCATGATAAAGGTTTTCACCTTTCTAATTTAGAATTTCTGTAAGCATGTTAATATTTTTATTACTGGAATAGTTCAGCATATTAACTGTCATCAATTTTATATATCAGAAGGGCTAAGAAACTACAATTTTCACAGGAAGGACAAGGACAACTAGATGAGTTAGTTGAAGTAATCTGGACAGTAAACCGTTGAAATTTTGTTTTTAAGGATTTTGTCTAATTCAGATTTTTAATTTTATTGAGATTTTTTTATTATTTTTTCAAGAGTTTAGAATTCCGAACGAGATAGAATTTTAGTTGGAATTTCATCCTTCTTGGCCCTTTCTAAACCAATTCAAATTTTTTCTAGACTAAATAATTGTTTTGGAATTCTGAATCAGTGAGAATCCGGCTACAAAGGACTATTACTAACTTTCTAAAAATTTTCAGTTGTTTTAGCGCCTTCCGATGAGTTGGAATTCTGACTTCTCAAGGAAGGAATACTATATAAATATTTAAATTTGTTCAATTGTTTTAGGGTTGAATCGATTAATTTTTGGAATTCTGAACTAGTAAGAACTCTGGCCTGAATTCTGAACCAGTGAGGAGCTCTGACTTCAAGGAACTCTGGCCTGGATTCTGAACTAGTTAAAACTCTGGCCTGAATTCTGAATCAGTTAGAACTCTGACTTCGTAGAACTCTGACTTCCTAGACTTGAATCAGTGACAAATCCTACCAGTCTTCTTAGATTGAATAGACTTGTTAAATTAAATTAGTTGAAATTCATACGACTTAAATTGTATCAGAAGAATTGTTTAGAATTCTCAAGTTAAAAATCCTACTATTTAAAATTGTTTGTAGGACAAATGTATTCTGAAGTTATCCTATTAAAAAAGTTGTAGGACAAATGTATTCTGAAGCTATCCTATTAAAAAATATGTAGGAGAAATGTATTCTTAAGTTATTTTATTAAAAAATATGTAGGCTTGACGATTTTTTTGGAGATATTTGCTTGAAATTCAAAATGTTTTGAGAGTTTAATTTCAAAATGTTTAGAGAGTTTTTTAGCATCTTGAATTTATTTCTGTATTTAGAAATGGATTTTGAATAACAAAAAATAATGATTCATGTAAATGCTAATTACAACAAAAATTTAGTAGAACAGTTAGACAACTCCCTAAAAAATTGTAGGAAAAAAATAGTTTACAATTCCCAAGTTAAAACTTTTCTGCTTAAAATTTTATAAGAGAAGGTTGTTTAGAATCCTTGGAAAAAATTGTTTAGAGTTCTGAATTAGTTAGAACTTTGACTTCTTAGATTGAATCACTTGGATTTTTAGTTTCTTTAGAATTCCAACTTCTCAGATTGAATCAGTTAAAAATCCTACTTAAATTGTAGTAGAAAAATTGTTTGGAATTCTGAAGTTAAACCTCCAACTTGAATTGAAGCAGTTGAAACTAAAATTGTAGGAGAAAAATTGTCCAAATTGTGAGAAAAAAGTTGTTTAGAATTTTGTTGACTTCTTAGATCGAATCACTTGGATTTTTTGTTTTTTTTTAGAATTCCAACTTCTCAAATTGAATTAGTTAAAAATCCTATTTAAATTGTAATAGAAAAATTGTTTGGAATTCTGAAGTTAAACCTCCAACTTGGATTGAAGCAGTTGAAACTAAAATTGTAGAAGAAAAATTGTCCAAATTGTGAGAGAAAAGTTGTTTAGAATTTTGTTAAAATGGTGTGAGAAGATGAAAAAGTTGTTCAAATTAAATTGCTGTTTGAATTGTAGGAGAAAAAATGTTTAGAATTATGAAATTAAAATTCCAACCTAGATAGATAGAATCAGATAAAACTTAAAATGTAAGAGAAAAATTGTTTAGAATTTAAAGTTAAAATTCCAATTTAGATTGAATCAGTTAAAACTCAAATTGTAGGAAAAAAATTGTCCAAACTGTGGGAGAAAAGCTGTTTAGAATTTTGTTCAAATTCTGTGAGAAAAAGGAAAAAAATTTCAAATTGTGGGAGAAAGTTTGTTTAGTTTTCCTAAGTATTAAAAACTATTGTAGTTAAAAATTGTTTAGAATTCTGATTTCTTAGATTGAATCAGTTATAACTCCTTGGACTGTAGGAGAAAGGAAGGATTGCTACATATAGAACACTTTGGCTTGGACTCTATTATTACATAAATATTCTATATAGTTAACTTTAATCAACATAACAATTTTTATTTATATGTTATACCTTATGTCTTTTTAGGTTAATCTTAGATTCTTCAGTGCACAAGGTTTGTCAATAATCATTCCTCCCAACCACTCAAGATAAATCCCAATTAATATCTATATTGTATACTTGTGTCAACCAACATAACAATTTTTAACTACTTAAATTACTCAACAACTATTACTTCATTGAACAAAATTTGATTAAAGATTGGAGTTCACAACATTGATTGAAAATTGACTACAAAGTGTTAAATCTAACTTTCAGAGTGTTGGGCTATGTTATATTATGTTACATCGTGGTCAAAGAATGATATAGTAAGAGACTTCAAGTAAGGAATTTCAAAATGGAATAGTTTGTCAAATTTAATGGTTTTTAATGGTTTTGATAATCTTGTTGAATGTTCCAGTTAATTAAATTTAATTGTTTTTAATGATTTTAACACTTTCATTAAATGTTAACAAATTTAATGGTTTTGACAATTTCATTTTAACTTTAATAATTTTTAATAATATTTAATAATATTGACAATTTTATTGAATACTTTCAAATTTAATAGTCTTGACAACTCCATTTCAAATACAAATTTTTTACCATATTTAATGATCAAATCATAATCATAAAGTGTAATTTAACTGTCAAATTCCATAAGGAAAAAGAAACTTCGAGCTAAGAGGATGCAAGTATTCTGTCACTTGTACAAATCAGTTCTTGTATCTCGCAAGTACTTTGCAAACATGTTTCATAAACAACATTCTTGATTCAGACTTTCATTTATTCATTGAGAAATTTCCGAACATTTTTAACTAAATCTGAGTAAAAATATTATTGGTATTCCCACACGATGTGGAGAGTTACGCTTCACAAGGGCTTAAATGAAGTGGTCATTAGTGAAAGTGGGTTAATGTTTTTTTAACTATAGCTTATTTAGTGGTGAATTGGGTTAGTGAAGTGGGTTAAACAAATATGTACGGGAATTTATCTGGTGGTGAAGTCGGTTAAATAAAATATTTACGGGAATTTATGTAGTGGTGAATTGGGTTATAATAAAAGTGGGTTGAATAAGGTCAATGACGGGTGAATGGGATTAATAAATAAAATATTTACGGGAATTTATGTAGTGGTGAATTGGGCTATAATAAAAGTGGGTTGAATAAGGTCAATGACGGGTGAATGGGATTAATAAAAGTGGGGGTGAAAAAGGTTAATGAGCGGGGAATTGGGTTAAGAGAAGTGGGTTGAATAAAGTATTTTGGGTTAATAGAACTGGGTTGAATAAAGTACGAGAGGGAATTGGGTTGAATAAAGTATTTGTGGATTTTTTTTTAATAAGAAGTGAATTGGAATAGTGATGGTGTTTGAATAAAATATTTGTGAAATTAGAAGTATTTTTATAAAAAATGAATAAATAATTTTTTTAATAAGAATTAAAAAGTAAATGAAAAAGTGAGTTAAATGATAAAAGAATTAAAAATAAAAAATAAAATTGAGTTTGATGGTGAAATTAATGCATTGTTAGTCTTTATTATAGTAAGGAAATTGGTTAGATATATTGTAAATTGGGGTTATAAAGATGTTAACTAATATACTGTAAATTGGGGTTATATATTAATTTAAAAAAATATTAATTTAAAAAATATTAATTTTTATAATAAATAATAAAAATAAAATATATTAGTTAAAATAAGAAATAAAATATAAATGGAAGTAAAATATTTTTATATAGAAATATGAAAGAGAGAAATTTGTTATATGTACTATAAAAATTATTATATAGAAAAATAAATAAATATAAATAAATATGAGAATTACATATAAATATGAATATTATAGATATTATATTTATATAAATGGAGTGGATTTAATTGTTAAGAACATGCGATTTTTTTTAAGAGGTCACATGGGGTAGGGTATGTACAACATCATGATTTTTTTATTTGTATTATTTAGATCTAGATGATTTGGTAATTGGTAGAGATTACTTGGCTACTATTATAACCCTTCAATTAGTGCCAACAGGTAACACTTCATCACCTAGAAAGGACTGACATATCTTGAGTCGAGTTTAGCTTTATACAAGGGGTTACCCTTCTACCCTTATCACAATGAACAACCTTATACATGAGGTTACCCTTCTACCCTTATCATAATGGACCAACATGTCACAAAACAAATACAAATATAAATATCTTAACAATAATCAAAATCATATTTTTACATGTTCTTATTTACATAATTTACAAGTTTTATGAAATTGTAAAAAAAACTTGAATTTTTCATTTAAAAAAAATCATAAAAAATTATATATGTTTGATTTTAACCTTATGTGAATAAAAGTTGTTAATCCATGTATATAAAATTGCTACAAGGTTGTAAAAGTTGCTAATCCATGTATACAAAACTACTACAAGGTTGTTAAGCCTTTGATTTGTAATTAAGTGTAGTACACTTCTTGTTTGGATGTGAAGTTCTTTGATATCGATACTCTATTAGTGATTTGATTCGATGAAATGAATAGGGTGGTAAAAAGTAAGTGTAGTAGTACACTTTCTCCTTGATTTTAAGTTTTGGATATCCATACTCATTAGTGCTTAATTCGATGGATAGGATGGTAAAAAGCAAGTGTGGCACACTTGTTAGATATAAAGTTTCATGTGATGTGATAGATTGGATGGTAAAAAGTAAGTGTGGTACACTGGTTAGATATAAAGTTTCATTTGATGTTTCATTAGTGTTTGATTCCATGCAATGGATAGGGTGTTACTTTTACCAATTAGTTAATCAAAATTGATAAATTATAATCTACATTGTAATGTATTTTATGTTGTATTTATTTTTATCATTTTTTAAACCAATTAATTAATCAAAATTGATAAATTATAATGTAGAGTGTAATGTATTTTATGTAGTATTTATAATGTTTTAAAAAAATCATTTTTATTAGAATTTAGAATTTAGAGATTTAGTAAAAAATTGAGAAAGGGTATAGTTCTAAGTTGTTTAAAGATTTTTAGAGGTTCTATTTGATTCAAAACTTTTTAGATGTGGAGAAGCTATGTCCTTTCATTTTTGACACATAGAGTTATGTTTATGTCCTTTCATTTTTTACACATAGAGTTATGTTCAACACTCCAATGTTTACATAATTTGTAGAAGGAGATGAATAACATAAACATTGTTGTAAAGAATCTAACTTTGGAAAAATATCATCAGATAAAAGATGTTTTTTGATTTACTGTTTTGAATCTTAAACTTTATTTGAACTTTGTTCCCATGCATTGCATTATAGGTGGCGTGGAGAGAAAATATTGCATTGTATTATTGAAATTATACAATTGAGCCACTTCAATGAATTCTTGGGTTTGGTGAAAGAGAGATCATTGTTGCAAGATGAAAACTATTGTTTTAAAGTTAGAATGTTTGTTGATGGCCTAAAAAGTGGCAATTAGAGTTTCATAAAACTCGTACATGTTTTGAAAAAGAAAAACACATTCATGTTATGTTCTACTTACTTTTGTAGGTGTTGGGTCTTCGAACATAGTTGACACAGAAGCTAGGGAAGAAAAATGCATGTTTTCTAATGCTAAGAAACATGTTCATGTTTTCAATACTAAAAAACACGTTCATTTGCTCTAGTTAACAACATATTTTAGATTGTTGTTTCCCTTTTGTTTATTAATTTTATCTCTCATACCGAAAACAATACCTTGGTTCAAACATCATATTTCTGTGAACATGAAACTTGGATTTAGTGGTAGATTTGGTAGTGGCTTTGAGGTTGGAAATGTTTTTTGTCACATATTTTTGCATTTAACTTTTGTAAATATTCAATAGTTCCAAGAATTACATTATTATTTAAAAATATTTCATTGTAATGTTTTTGAAATGACAACGAAAAATGTTCCAATCCTTCCAAGTTCTAGGTTCTAAGTC
Organism: Picea engelmannii; assembly: GCA_009831015.1. Classification (NCBI taxonomy): domain Eukaryota; kingdom Viridiplantae; phylum Streptophyta; class Pinopsida; order Pinales; family Pinaceae; genus Picea; species Picea engelmannii. The sequence continues at coordinate 582,340 of ML800378.1, read as the reverse complement.
AAAATTCCAAACATAAACCCCAAACATTGAAATTCCAAATATAAACCCTAAATTCTAGATGCCTAGGCAAATTTCCCACCACATCTAGATCAAAATGTGGAGACCTTGTCGAATATTAGCAACCTAAGATGTTTGAGTAATGTTTTTATCATTGGATATTATCTTCAATGCTCACTTTCCAAAACCCTGGATGGTATCACCGATGCAATTTTTTTAACTAGAATAGTTATATTTTGTATTAGATAGCTCTGTGGCCAAACTGTACAATGGTGTGATACAAAAAATAGAAAGGAAGGTCATAGCCAATGACAAGAAAAATATTGTTATTCATCCAAAATTTCGTATTTGACCCTACTCTTAATCTATACAAGTAGTCTTGGCAAGTGCATTTTCTTACACACTGAAATAACAAAACTATTACTTGACAAAACATAATAACCACACACACACACACACACTTAGATGGGCCCACTCAACTCTCCATTGTTGTGTCTTCATTTCACATGCCCTCTATAGTTTGAACTATAGAGTTGGCAATGCCTACAACGTTTTTGTTGGACAGACAGTTTTGTGATACAATTTTGGTAAAAAGCCTAAGTATAGAAGAAGTGTGCAACATAGGTGCGCAGAAGAAGAAGGAATACTAGGGAGCGCGTAATTGAGGCGCATCCAGAAGAACATTGTGAAGACAGAGGAATAAAACAAAGAAATAAAACAAACATAGGAATAAAGCAGAGAATAAAGTTGGAAAAGGAAACAGACGAAAAGGAAGGATGACAACTCGATGTTCTATAGATGGAAGGATGCACAAAAGCAGGAGGAAAAGTAAGAGTGCAAAAACAACATGCAGACGGAAAAACAAGTGAAAACAATCGAACAACCAGTGAACTGGAGTAGTCATGCATTGTAATAGGGTTTTGGGAGGAACAAGTAGGGTTTTAAGCCCTAGATTGTATGTATAAATATGTAATGGGTTGGGAGAATAGGGGTTCCTGAGTAGTGAGTTATCTTCTAAGTATTGTATGGCTTTGTCCTGGGTCTGTGGAAGATAGGAAGAATGATGCAACGATAGAGAGATTGGCATTGCAGAACGACTAGGCTAGGAGAAGAGAAATATAACCATGACATATCTTTGTAAGCGCAGTGTGTAAGCCTGGAGAAATTACCAAACGCATAATAAAGAAGCCAACCATTATGGATGTAGCCCAAAGTTGGGTGAACCATGTTAAATCTTGTGTTCATTGTTTTTTGTGTGATTGTTTATGGAATCTGTTTGGATGCATGTTAGAGTAGATTTGTCTTATGGGTATTCATGGTGCAATAATCATGACTGTTAAAGTAATGTGTTATGTTGTAATCGGGAACATAATGGTAATATGAACCTGAGATCTGCTAAGTAACATAGTAAGAGAAACTACAGAATAATGCACACAGAACAAATAATTAAGAATCAATAGAATATTCGCCTCTCATTCCCTCACTGTTGCAGAAACCTGGTTCCTGCAGCCCCAATAGATACCTTGGGTGAGACTTCATCTGTGAAAGCAGGTGATGCCAAAAGGGTCGGTGTCTGGTGGGTTTTGTTGGTCAAATATAATTCGAACCTAGGGTTTTACAAACCATACGAAGCACCAACAAATAGTTATGTTGCCAGGACCCAGATTATGTGATTAAGGGAATGTTTTGGAGGCCGACTAAGAAAGAGATATCAGAATGGTTGGAAAGGAAGGAACGTGAGTTTTCTCGAAAAGAGAACAAAAACCCTCGGATGAGTGATGAGAAATGGATGCAAAGGTATGTGTATACATAACTGCATGAAATTTTCTTTGACGAATTTCCAATTATTCTAACTGAGTGTCTAGAAAGATTAGTGGAGAATACTGGAAGGTACAGAACTGCAATCCTGAGGAATTGGACTCTAGAGTTGGTAAGACAATTGAATTCCGTAAGTAACCCAACTACTCGTGCAATTGATTTCTAGCTGGATAAAATATTAGGAGGATATATTACAGATTTTTTCGTAGATTGTACTCAATCATACAGTGTTGTAGAAATGGAAATTTTCTAATGTCCGTGCGGAAGATTCATGAAATCATTAGGTAGGTGGATAAATATGTTGTTGTGTGACAAGTGTGTAATGACGATGCAATCCAAATTCTAAGGGGGTTCATGAACATAGGGGAACCAAGGGATGGAAAGAGGATAGTCTAAGGACAAGAGAGAAGGAAGAAAACAATGAACAAGGAAGGGAGGGACTAAGGATTCAAAGAGTCGAAAAAGGTATACCAGAGGAAGAAGAATAGTTTGGATAACTATGCAGAGAAAGGAGGTACAAGAGGCGAAAGATTAGGGCTGAGAAAGGAGAGTCACACAATGAGCCAGATGGGAGAGGACCTTGTGCAATCATCTGAATCATGGAGATACCACACATAAGAGGAGAGGAAGAGGAGCTTCAGTCCAGTCCTATAATAGAGGAGTCATTAATTCTTACTTAGAATGAATCTTGTGTTGGATCCACGACCCCATTTGCATCACCACAATTGGAAATAACAATTAGAGACTTATAAAAAACACTTATAATTAGAAAATTAGGACAGAGTAGTAGCAATCAAAGTAGTGGAAAAAGTGCATAGAGTAGAGTGAACCAACGTCGCCAAGAGGAGGGAATACACAAAGAAACATGGTAGGGGTAGATAACACCCTTAGACTGCCTGATTTTCAGGGAGTTGGATCAAAGGACCCATAACAACATCTATTTGTTTGCAAGACAATTTGGGCTGCTAAGAACATCCAACATGAGTCTATGAAGATTTCATAATTAACGACAACATTTAGAGTCCATGCATTAGTCTGGTACATGAAACTGCAGAGTACCACGCCTACAGAATAAGTCAAGACATTAGTAGAGATAAGACAAGCATTGCTAAAAGAGTTTAAGAAGCCAAAGTCAGAATCACAGTACATTACAGAACTAAAGGAGATTAAATAGGTGCAAATAGAGTCGATATGGATTTCGATCAAAGGTTCAAGGACTTGATAGGAAGGCTAATGTTTCAGATCCTGGATCAACAATATCAAGAATGTTTTATTGCAGGACTTCTACCACATATTTGTAGGCCATTGATACAACAAAAGGTTGTGTCGCATCTCGAGGCACTGGAAATTGCAATGAAATTGGAATCATCCCTTGTAGGAGACAATGGAGGGATGACACAAGTTCAGACCCATTTGGCTGCTCTGATGATTCAACTGGAAGAACTTACAAAAGGAAAGGAGAAACGAGAGCAAGTCTAGTGTTCCAAGTGTAAGACTGAAGGTCATCATAAAGACGAATTCCCAACATTCGTGCAGTATTTGGCGACTGAAGCACCAAATCCATTACCATGAGGGCACTATTGCGAGATATGTAAGAAATGGGGCCATCACCCAACTAAGTGTCAATTACTACATAAGTATCAAAGTACACCAAGGAACTTATTTTGCAACTTTTGCAAGTTTGTAGGACATGAAGAGAAGGATTAATGCGCGTTTGAATTGATGAGAGAGCACACATCATATATGTACATGATTCAAGAGGAGAATGTTGCAAAATAAGGTGGTGGTCTGCAATATAATAATCAAAGAGGATTTACTCCAGGGAACATAGAAAAATTTGGTAGAGGTCGAGGCACAGGAAATTGTGGCAGAGGAGGAAGAGGATCGATAATATGTTATAACTGTAATCAATCGTGACACTTAGCCCATGACTGCCCAAATCCATGTACAACGTGCACATACTGAAGAGAACTGGATCATGTGACATAACACTATCCTCAACTAATTGTGAAATGGTAGGCGAGAGGAAACCAAAACCAGAATCCAAATCAAAATGTGTAGAAAATGTCAGTCGAAAAATGAAATGAACAACTAAGAATAACAGTTGTTACGCGCGAAGGAGCTCAAACAGGAGTTGATATGATGAATGCAGGGAAACAAATAGAGCAATGGGTAAGGAAGTTAGCTGGGCCTATGCCAACCTTTGATCCTCAGCAAGAAAAGGAGATATATCAGAGGGTAAGAAAAGAGGTACTTGAATGGGATTGGGGAGCATCAACATCATCTGCACCTCATGTAGGAAATCACGTCGTGCCAGAGAAACCAACTGTAAAGGTAAGAACACTAACACAATTATTGAGAAATTGTTTAGAGTTAATGAAAGATGAGACGACGTTGAGTACACTCTATGAAATGATTGATTACTGCACATGAGGACCAAAAACTCCTATCACACAGAGAGTGGTGAATCAGGTACTGCGCAGGAAGAGAACCAATGGAGAATTCAGATTTAGTGCACAAATTGAGGAGTATGATGTGGTTAATGTCATCTTGGACTTGGGGTCCGACGTGAATATTTTACCCAAGAAGACATGGGAGATGATGGGAAAACCCAAGCTAGTATGGTCACTTGTTCAGTTAAGGCTCGTGAATTAGCAAAAATAGTACCTATTGGTCATTTGATAGGAGTACTTGTGAACATAAATGGGGTGTGGAGTGTGGCAGACTTAGAGGTTTTTGACATCGTGGATGATAGTCAACCATATCCAACACTGATGGGACTGGAATGAGATTTTGATAACTAGGAAATCATTAACTCGAAGAGGAGGGATATGGTATTTGAGGTTGGAGAATTGAAAGTTACTGCACCCTTGAACCCATAAGAAGGAAAGAGATACATAGAGCCAACAAGCGGAAATGACATTGACAACTTATATAACATGACTGCATGGATGGATGATTATGTCAACCCTACTGCAGATGGTGCACTAATTTGGACAAGTATCAGTTCATGTGCATCATACTCATAGGAAGGTATAGAGCATTGGCAGCAGAGGATGCATGAAGTGTCAACTAGATGATGTGCATGCATAACCCGATCCTTACGTTGGATTGGAATAGAGCTATGTGATCCACCCAAGTACGATATATTCACTGATATAAGTTTGTTTGTAAAGGAATTTGAGTTGCAGGTACATGAACAACAAAGGTTGTTATCACTAGATGTTGTCCTAAAAGCGACTCCAACTAGGTGGTGGGTTGCACACAGAGGGGATGAAAGCCTGTTCATAGTGCAAAAAACTAATGCAAGTAAGGTTTGGTACTGAGGTAGAAAAAATTATGTAGAATTATACAGGAGAGAGTGATCCAGCAGGTCATGTTGAATAGTGCAGTGATTTATGGAGTTTAATACTAGAAATATGATGGATTCACATATTTATACACGCACTGAACACCATTATGAAGAATTGGTATTTGGAATTAGAAATGTGCAGAGAGACAACAAGATGGGACGAGATGGTTCAGAGGTTCGAAGTCACATTTACATTTGAACATGAATCCCTGACAAAAGATGCAACGCTACATGCTATTCGAACTAAGATCTTCTTAGAAGAAGGGACGATGGAGGTGGTACCGCTATGCAATGCACACATAGCCAATAACTGTTCACAAGTATTTGGAGTGCTACAATGTGGCTAAGGAAGAACAATATGAATAATATCCTAGGAATGTACAAGTACCTGAAATAGAAGGAGAATGAGCAGTAGAAGGACCAGAACTTGAGTCGACTTCTTACACACAACCCATAAAGACGCGGAAGGTAAACATTGGGACGACGGAGAATCCAAATTTTTCACAGATAAGAGACTATTGGAGCAATGAGACAATAGAGAATATGGCAGACTTGATGCGAGAATATCAATACCTATTCCCAACTACATTTTCAGAGATGGAGGGGATAGCAGGGGACTTAGCTGATATGAAGATTCCATTGAAACTAGGTGCTAATCTAGTGTGACATAGGACTTATAGGTTAAATCCAAATTACAAAGAGAAGGTGAAAGCCCAAATAGACAGGATGTTGGACACATGAATCATTGAACCGGCAGAAGAATCTGAGTGGATCAATCCAATGGTAGTGCAGGACAAAAAGACAGGAGGAATCAAGATCTGTGTGGATATGAGAAAGATGAATGATGTGTGTTTACATGACCCATTCCCAACACCATTCACATATGAGGTACTGGAGAGCGTCAGAGGACAAGAAACTCACTCTTTTATAGATGGATTCTCGGGGTACCATTAGATAAAAATTGCACAAGAAGACTGACACAATACTATGTTTGCAATAGAGTGGGGGAGTTATCAGTATACAATAATTCCCTTTGGACTAAATAATTCCCCTGCGGTGTTTTCCAGAGTTTTGGTTGCAACATTCAAGGAATTTATTCATAAGTTCCTAGAAGTATACTTAGACGATTGGAATGTGTTATGTATACTAAAGGATCCCATAGAAGTACTCAAGCTGATATTGGATAGGTGTAGACAGTGTCATATTTCACTGAACTCAAAGAAGTGTATTTTTTGCACACCGTTTGGATTTTTTTTAGGACATGTAGTCTGCAAGCATAGATTACTTGTAGATCTAGCCAAGATTGCAGTGATTCTAGAGTTACAACCACCTACATCAGCTAGACAATTGAGGGAAACTCTGGGTCACACATGATATTACAAAAAAATTACTAAGGGATACACACTAATCACAACATCGTTGGAAAAGTTGTTGAAGAAGGAAGCAAAGTTTTAATGGAACGAGGACTGTAAACAAGGGTTGGACACCTTAAAGAAAAAATTAGTGATTGCACTAATTTTGATCTTTATAGATTGGAACAAAGAGTTCCATGTACATGTAGATGCATCATCCATAGCATTGGGTGCAATACTATCTCAACCAGAGGAGGGAGACATAGATCACCCAATTTATTTTGCAAGTAGGAAGCTGTCCATAGTAGAAAAGAATTATACTACCAAGGAACAAGAAGGATTGGCAATGGTCTATACACTACATAATTTTAGACATTATTTATTGGGGTTTCACTTTAATATGTATACAAGCCATTCTGTATTAAAATACCCAGTGAACACACTAGTGTTGGGGGGAGAATATGCAACTGGATACTATTGTTCCAGGAATATGATTTTGAAGTTGTGGTGAAACTCGAGAAGTTGAATGCAGGGACAAATCATCTATTGTGCATATTATCAGGAGAAGATGCAAGAAATTTAGATGACAACTTACCAGACACAACTATTTTTAGTTAAAATGGTGGATGATTACTTCTCAGACATCATACAATTTCTAAGTACAGGAATGGCTCCATCAGAGATGAAAGTGGCATAGAAGAAGTAACTGGTAGTCAAAGACGTAGATTATCAGTTGATTGCATGGAATTTATAAAAATTTGGAGCATATGGAATATTGAGACACTGTGTGTTAGAAAACAATAGAATGATGGTACTCGAAGAAGCACATGACGAGATTGCAAGAGAAAATTATGCAGGGAGAGAAAAGACACAAAATATTTTGTGCGCAGGACTTTGGTGGCCTACACTTCACAAAGATGATAAGGAATAAATTCAGTCATTGATGTGTGTCAAAGTGTAGGAAAGACATCTAGGAGGGATGAAATGTCTTTGAATCCACAAGTTACCTTGCAATCATTTGAGAATTAGGCCATTGAATTTGTAAGGCCAATCAATCCACAAGCAAGAATATCAGGGGCAATGTACATAATCATTGCGATGAAGTATTTGACAAGATGGGTAGAAGTAGCCCCAATTATAGATTGCACCGTGGAGACTGTTGCGAGGTTTTTGTTTGAGAATGTAATCACAAGGTTTGGATGTCCACACATATTACTTAGTGATCAAGGAACCCACTTTCTAAATATAATAATTACAAAATTGAATGAGGAGTTTCAAATTCATCATCAAAAGAGTACCCCGTATCATCCTCAGGCCAATGGAACAATGGAAGATTTCAATAAAATCTTGGAAATACTTTGACAAAAATTTGCAGTGTAGGGAGAGACGATTGAGACTTAAGAGTTCCTGCAATGTTATGGGCTTACAGGACTACAAGTAAAAAGTTGGTAGGTCAAAGTGTAGGAAAGGAATCTAGGAGGGATGAAATGCCTTTGATCCACAAGTTACCTTGCAAGCATTTGAGAAATGGGCCATAGACTTTGTAAGGCCGATCAATCCACAAGCAAGAAGATAAGAGGTATGGTACATAATCATTGCGATGAAGTATTTGGAAATATGGGTAGAAGCATCCCTAGTTACAGATCTCACCACAGATATTGTTGTGAGGTTTTTGTTTAAGAATATAGTCACAAGGTTTGGATGTCTGCACATATTACTTAGTGATCAAGGAACCCAATTTATAAATAAGAAAATTGCAACATTGATTGAGGAGTTTCAAATTCATCATCATAAGAGTACCCTGTATCATCCTTAGGCCAATGGAATAATAGAAGCTTTCAATAAAATCTTGGAAAATGCTTTGACAAAAATTTGCAACGTAAGGTGAGACAATTGAGACTTAAGAGTTCCTGTTATGGGCTTATAGGACTACAAGTAAAAATTTGACATGTCAGACATCTTTCAGGTTGGTCAATGGTAAATAAGCAGTGATGCCAATGGAGTTTATTCTACCTAGCCTGCGCATTGTAGTGATCAATGATCTATTGGACCCTGGCACAATAAAGGAGAGATTGACATAGTTATTATAGCTTGAGGAAGATCAGTTTGTCATAGGTTTCCATCAGCAAGTTCAGAAGGCAAGAGAGAAGGCTTGGCATGATCGACACATCAAACAAAAAAAGTTTCAAGTAGGAGATTTGGTATTACTCTATGACAACAAGTTTATGCAACTTCCAAGAAAGTTTAGAATGCATTGGTTAGGACCCTATGTGGTTAAACATGTAGCAGAGACAGGTATTGCACAGTTGGAAATCCTGAATGGGGAAGTCCTTGGAGGAATGGTGAATGGAAGTCGACTGAAACTCTATAGAGACGACCGACAATTTGCGCAGTAATCTGGGATATGCCCAAACACATGTATCATAGTAGTTGTACTATAGTAGGAAGGAAAAAAAAAGAAAAATACACTAAAAAAAGTAGAAAAAGGAGGAAAAAAAAGTAGATTAGCAAAAAGAAAAATATTATAGAGTACAAGGAATAGGAGATTTCACAGAAGCAATGGTTATCACCCATCAACATAGAATTGCGTCGAGTCAAAAAACAAAATGCATAGAAGAAAAAGACTACGAAGCAAACATATGCAAAAGTAAGAACAATTGTGCAAGTTGGAAATGAAAAGACCATTGGAAACATTAAAGCATGGAAACAACGACTATGAAGTGGGAATGACTGGTCATTAAAACGCCATATAATCTTGAATGGAAAAATCCACCGAAAATCATGACAGATTGGCAGTACGTGGGAAAAATCACACGATGGATTTGGTAATAAAGTCACATTTATCAACCTCATTGGCAGATTGGAAAAGTTAGTTAAGGAAGTATGAGACATGCACATTTGGCAAGAAGGCACGAAAATAGTGGAGGGTCACTAAGCATCAATCATTGTTGCATGCAAGCGAAAGAGAATCAATGTAAACTAGAGCGAATCCAAGTGCATTATATCTGAGATACAACTAGCAGAGAACAAAAATAGATATATTTAAGGAACCAGATGCATAAGACATATGTCTCTGCCAAAGGTTGGAGCGCCATCAACAATAGAGAGAAAACAATCAAAATGACCAGTAGATACACCATAGGTTGAGGAAGTACCCAAAGCTTCAGCTTCACAAGCCATATTCCACAAAAATTACATCCCACCTAGGATGGATAACATGCCACCAATCAAGGTCCCAACAAATAGGAAATACCCTCTGGTAACATCACTAGTTCCACCTGGTGTAAGCATTTAAGGAGATATGATTGGCAAGGTTTCCGACCTCAAGTTCATGGATAATGATATCATTGACGAACATAAATTCCAGAAGTTGGCGAAAGAAAATACTTGTGCGCTAAGAGTGTTTCAGTCACGTCAACGATAGTGCTGGAGACATAGAAGTGGGCAATAGGGTTGGAGAAGGCGGGCATACTAAACTTGTTGGAGACCCCACACTTTAGACGCGGTCTGGAAATTAATGTGTGTGAAGCTACTACTTAGCTTCGTCCATGGGGGGACACTGTGGCTTGATCCCTCAGTGTCAATTGATACTATGTTGATTGCACGAATTGCAAGGCTCCAAAAAGTTGGCGAGGATCCGACCATTTTGTTCAATAAGAAAACAAAGTGATCCCTCTCAGAATCAATGAAGGAAAAGTTCCATACATTCAGGGGGAAAATGGGACTATATGTTAAAAACATCGGTAACACCAATATTATATTTGCAACGTAGGTATTGGCCTGCAAGTTGTTGCTCAAATGTAGGAAGGATTAAATACTAGCTGCAGTAATTGCAGTTGTAGAAAAATGCGTCGAAGGGGTTCAAATGAACTGGGCCACCTTCTTGGTGAACCAATTTATGCAAGATTGTATTGAGGCCCAAGAAAAGGGCACATAATTCACTATGCATGGTTGTTGATTTTAATTGCACTGGTCAGATGGAAGGAACCAGGATACTATCAGTGCATGGGGACATCTGGAAGAGGTAATATGGTAGGGAGGTATGCCAAATTATGGCATACGACGATTACGAGAAGAGAACAAGACACTAATGCCACATTTTTTGTATTCTTGGAAAATATCACGTATCTAGTTACACACACACCACACATATCAACAAAGACGGTGGAAACATATAAGGAAATCGTGCATTTCAAAGAAGGCATGCACCACATGTATGTCACACACCCAACCCCTAAGTATCCTTTTAAGGGATGGGGTATGATTTTTTTTTTCCTTCCTACAACTTCTCTAAGTTCCTCGAATAAGGGAACCATTGCATTTTTCTCTCTGAGAGCTTTCCAACGACTATAAACTCGTCCAAAGCTGAGTTCTGAGTCAAAAGTTATGGCTCCCTGAACTTCTCGAGTATCGTTGGTCAAAGGCCACATGGATCCCACATGGATCCACCTCATTTGTACTATCCTAAATGGAAATGAAATGACCTCAGTTGTCATCCTCTAGCAATGATATGGCCATGGGAGGAGCGGTTGTAGGGGATATCTCCCAGTCTTCACGAATATCGGGCCTTTGACCCTTCGTCATTGATTTACAGGTCTACAACATCTCCGAAGACCCGAAGTCCTGAAGTCTCCTTTTGCTCCAAAGTCTATGGTGGGGATCGATCTATCCTTATATCCGACGGTTGAAAATTATCTGCACTTAACACAAGGTTTAGACTTGACAAGGGGTGGGGGTACCACACCTAAACCACTCCCACAACGCCATGTGGAACTATCTAGGCACACCACATCATCATGGTGTACGTGGGCCCATCCAATTGGAGTTGGACACTACAACAAGGGAACGTTGACACTTCAACGCTTCATCACTTCGACATTCAACACACCATCCTACATCCTCGAGTTTTTCCTAGAGTCTCAAAGTCTCAGAGTTCTGAAGTTCTAGAACTACTGCCACACACTTCGAACTTTGGCGCTTCAGTGTATGGCCTATGCACCAACATGTCAAATCTCCCGGAGCCCTGAAGTCCCGAAGTCCTAGAATTTCTTGCCACGTACTTCGACCTTAGACACTTTGAGACATTGTCATCCCTTGTGCCTTATGTTTCCCAAAGTAGGACTTCGCCAAAGTACTTACACTATCCTTCCATTAGTTGATCTAACGATCGAGAAAGGATCCCAACAGACCCTCAGATCAACGACTTACACTGCTCCCAAAATCTTCCCCACGATCCAACGTTTGGCAGGATTTCACCACTTCGGGGATTCACGAGTTTGCGACCCTTACCATTCTTAAACCTTCAATTCCCGAAGGGTTACCTTCCAAACGGGTCATAAAGTGGGAATGACATATTGCTACTAGTTAATGATATTGCTTACCTTGTCCTTCCACTATACTCGATCTAATGGTTGAGAAGGGTCCCAAAGGATACTTAGATCTACAACCCATGCTACTTCACGACTTCAGAATTCGGGGATTCTAGCCGTTTAACACCTTTTTACTCCCGGAGTGGGTCAACACCGAATGAACATAGGACTCACTAATCCAATCAATGGTTAAGGTTTCTTTCTTGATCTAACAATTGAGAGAGATCCCAAAGGATTCTTAGATCAACGACTCATGTTACTTCACGAGTTCGACGTTTGGGATTTCCGACCACTTCAAACTCTTTTATGCCTAGAGTGGGTCGATGCCGAATGAACCTGGCTCACATCTGACAGTTAGGAAGGGTCCCAAAGTTTCTTAGATCAACGACTAAGAAGGCTTACTTAGTCAAATGGTTACGATAGGCCCTAGAATGTAAATGGACAATTACGATAACAATGATCCTTTTTACAAAGGGCCTTCTCTTTGGGAAACCCTTGGCTCCTTTTTCACACATCGCAGGGTTCTTGGGAAACAATCATAAGGAAATTTGACAAGCCCCAGAGGGCTACACCCTTAAATATTATACGAGATTTAGTTAAGTCCGTGGACTCGAGCTTGAGGTCACTTGGACAAGAAAATGATTTGAAGGAAGAACCTTCCACTCACATAACTTGAGTTCTGTAACAGGAAGAGGAATTTGGAGGGATGGACGAGTTCAGAGTAGTCCTGTAGAGTCTGTCCGGACTCTGTATTCATGGATTTTATCCTTATACAATATTTAGGAGGATTATCTCATGTATGGATTTAAATAGGGGGTCACTTGCCACTTTCCCCAAATTCATTTAAAATCCATTAGTAACATTGCTCCCTGACTAAACAAGATTTAAAACAAAACTCCATTGACGATATCTGATATTCGAACTTTACTTTGAATTTCCAATCAGACAAGCCGTCCAAATCACAGTTATCTAGCATCCAAATAAGATATAATATTATGCCATCATCCTTATATATTCAAGATGTATATGTATAACACAAATACAAACATTCAAATCATGTATTGAAATTCATTTATATAGAGTCTATGAATTACTTATCTGTATTGTAAGTTAGAGCTACCAAACTGACTGTGGGCGTTCACCTTTCCACCCAACCGTAGGATCATATGCATTCACTCTTAGCACTCTGTCCACCCCCGTGCCAAGCCATGATACGACTAGGAAGTTCACTCTTTTCCTTGGGTTTTCTGCAAAATCCCGGAGTCCACTCTCCTTTTCCCATAGGAAGATAACAGTCGAGTTTGCTGTCCACCAAGCAAAGGATACTTCCATGATCGCTCACTCAATCGTGCAAATCCATTTATAATATTGATTAGAAAACACAGTCCAGTCTCTCTTGTAATGAGAACAACTTAATTTTTCAGTGCTTCTTTTGAATTCTGAATTAGAGAGTCTCACACGCTCTTCTTCTTTCTGAATCCTCGTCCAACCCATTCAAGTATCTCCTATTCTGTCTACCTTCCTATGTATTCTTTCACACCTCCCCCTGGGAAGGTTATGGACCTGTCCTATTCCTTATTTCAAAAGGAACTCAGGTCAATCTAGGCCTACAGGAAGACTACACTCTTTCGTACTCCGAGATGATAGTTTTTATGTCTTCTCAGCCAATCCCTCCATGATTCCATTCATTGGGGTAGTTGGTCGTTCAACCACTAGTCATTTTCTCATTAACTAATATTTCCTTGGGATTAGGATGAGGTTTATTATTCCAGATCAAATATTACAGCAAAGAGGATGGGGTCATCTTGGCATGATGAACGCTTTCTATAGGTTTCCTCACTCTTTCCTCTAGTGGTATTAGGGATAATACTTCAAGCCTTCACCCCCACATTCAGTTGTTGGCAATCTAAAAAATAATACATTTACATTGTTCGCATGCCATGGAATGGTAATCATAAGTAATGATTAATTACAAGATGGGGGAAACGAGGGTATTACAATGTATGTGCAGGAAAAGAAGGACCCAACGCGCCAGTGGTTTCCAACCAACTATAGGTTGACACCAGAAGACATATTCCTAATTGTGAATGATTGGGAAGAGGAGTGGAAAATCCCAGTGGAGAAAATGGGGCACCCAGAAGAGGAAGAAGAGAAGGATAAGAGTGATGAGGAACCATATGACCTACATGGGAACGATAAAAACACTGGTGCAGGAGATGTGCCTAGCCCATCCATAGCTCAATAGACACTCCCAACAACATGATTCAAATGAAAGGATAAGGGGAAATAATCGACAGGTGGGGCACATAAGAAGACTAAAGCACATAGAGAAACCCCAATATATACTTTGACCGATGACGATATGGACCGCATAGGCTACCAAGTACGGGATGCTGCAGAAGAAATCATGGAGTAAGCAACCCGAAAGAAAGAAGAGCAGCAAAAGAGAGTGCAGGATTAGTTGGCAACACTCTAGTAGCTCTTAGTAGCTTCTAGCCTAGAAAAAGAGAGTAGGACCGAGGGAGGACCGTCCATAATCCAAGGAAAGGAAGCATAGAGTGCGCATTTGGTCTTAACCCAGTTAGCAGCTGGGCATAGAACACTCCAGATTGAGGCGAACACACTTGAATTTCCAACATTTGAATTAAAAGAATAGGTGAATGCGCCAGGACACCTGAACATAGTGGTATCAAGGATGTCGATACAAATATTACAAGAATTTCAAATAGGCTTATTGCAAGAGCTTAAGAGTCGAGGCGATGAAGCACATCAGGAGATGATAAAAATGATGGACGAAAGAGCCCATTTACAACAATAATATGACACTGCGCTCCAACAAAATAAGGAAGTTAAAGGATGAGTGGAGGAAGTAATGAAGGACAAAAATGAGGTCGAGGAAAGGGTAAAGAAGGCCATCCAGGAAAAGGATGAAGTTGAAAGTATAGCGCAGAAAACACAAGAAGTTGTCCAAAAATTATACAAAGCCTTTCCAGAAGTCCCCATAGTAGTAGAAGCTACAATGGAAGAATAAGTGTTGAGTATCGATGAAGTCATCAAGGGATTCTGATCATAGATAGAAGATATATAATTGCGTAGTGCGCCAGGCACGCCACCAGAAGTCAAAGAAGGAAGAGAGAGAATGGCGATGAAAATAGTCGCTAAAATTAATAAGATATAAGAAGAGTGTGCCAAACTCTGTGAGGAGAGCGCACAGATATGGACCGACTTAGTCGAGGATCCAGAGATGAATTCTTTCGAGGCCAAGTTAAGAGAAGCACAAGAAAAGGCACAACAAGCTTAAGAGAAAACAACTACACTTCCACCAGTTGAACATATGACAACCATTTTGGATAAGAGGAAGTCATAATTGGAAGTGGCGAAGATGAGGGATCAATAGAAGATACTTCAACAATGCCTAGGACTAATGTAGGAAGAAGCAGTGAGGCTGATCAGTGAGCTAGCCACTACACAGGGCAAGGTAAAGAAAGCAACCTATGAAGCATAATAGAAAATTACAACCTTGAATGAACATGGGTCCAAAGAGATTGCAGAAACAAAGGCATCGATACTCAAAGAAATGGAGGTAGCAAAGGCAACCTCCGAAAATTTCATTCAAGCATGGAGGAGCAGGCAACAGGCCCGAGTGGCTCAAGATGAGCCATAGGTGAGTGTTGGGGACTTGTTGGACAGACAATTTTGGGGCACAATTTTGGTAAAAATACTAAGTATAGAAGAAATGCACAACAAAGGTGCACAAAAGAAGAAGGAAGAATAGGGAGCACGCAGTTGAGGCACATCTAGAAGGACAGTGCAAAGACAGAGGAATAAAACAAAGGAATAAAATAGACAGAGGAATACAGTAGAGAATAAAGTTGGAAAAGGAAGCGGATGAAAGGAAGGATGGAAACTCGATGTTCTAAAGATGGAAGGACGCATAAAAGCAGGAGGAAAAACAGTCAGAGTGAAAAAGAAACATGTAGACGGAAAAGCAAGTGAAAACAGTTGAACAACCAGTTAACTGGAGTAGTCATGCATTGTAATAGGGTTTTGGGAGGAATCAAGTAGGGTTTTAAGCCCTCGATTGTATGTGTAAATATGTAATGGGTTGGGAGAATAAGGGTTCTTGAGTAGTGATTTCTCTGCTAAGTATTGTATGGTTTTGTCCTGGGTCTATGGAAGATAGGAATCGTTGTTTGAATGTAAGATATGATGCATAGATAGAGAGGTTGGCACTGCAGAACGACTAGGCTAGGGGAAGAGAAATATAACCATGATATTTCTTTGTAAGCACAATGCACAATCCCGAAGAAATTATCAAACACATAATAAATAATCCAGTCGTTGTGGATGTAGCCCAGAGTTGGGTGAACCACGTTAAATCTTGTGTTCACTGTGTTTTGTGTGATTATTTATGGAATCTATTTGGATGCATGCTAGAGTAGATTTATCTTATGGGTATTCATGGTGAAATAATAATGACTGTTAAAGTAATGGGTTATATTGTAATCAAGAACATACTGGAAATATGAACTTGATATCCACTCAGTAATAGAATAAGTGAAACTACAGAATAACATACACAAAATATGTAATTAAGAATGAGTAGAATAATTGCCTCTCATTCCCTCACTGCTGTAAAAACCTGGTTCATGCAATCCCAATAGATACCTTGGGTGAGACTTCATCTACACAAGCAGGTGATGCTAAAAGGGACGATGTCTGGCGGGTTTCGTTGGTCAAAGATAATTGTTATAGCAAGATTTTTCTCACCCTATGCAATCTTGCAAAGAAGGCCTTTTTCCATTTCCCTATGCAGACTTATCACCCCTGTTTGTAAAATCCAGAGCTAAAAATACATATTTTTCCACATGTATGCATCTTGCCTACTATACAACATGCATCAAAGAAGGTTGCACCACTACAACCCGCTTACATAAG
>ML800378.1:532980-565414 GCA_009831015.1 Picea engelmannii | reverse complement strand
GTCCAATTGATATCTTGCAAATATTTGAATTATTATTCCATGGGCATATTTGTCATGTTTATTAATGGATTATGCTATTGAATGTGCTAACATCATTTTTTATCACCATATGCTTTCTTTTCTTGGTTGTTGAGGACTAGTTGTAGGTATATCGCTTTGGGTCAAGTGCTCAATGATGGGATTCATCGAATGTCTGGAAGAGGTAGGCCTTTTATATTGTCTTGCTAGCATATTGTTTTACATAGCATACTTGAGAAGAGAGTTGATTTTTCCAGTCATTTCCATCTGTTGTGGTTTACCCTATCCATAGAGAGATTTTCCTTGTAACAAAATTGGCGACCATACTGGGGATTGAATATTCTTTCTTAGGGTTTGGAGTAATTTTCTCCTTATATTGATCTTGTTCCTATTGCGTTTCTTGTCGTATCATTTCTTGACAACCTCTGTTCACTCTGGGTCTGATTTTTCATCCTTCTCCTTTGCCTGGCCTTGTTTTTGAAACATATACATGCTTTTTGGCTTGACAATCGCGTATATATGTGGGCTGTCCCTTTGTAAGCTACGTACATACGCTCTGTTTTCCTAAACAATTGCGTACATCAGCGTTCTTTGCTTGTTTTCTTGGTATGGTGGTTTCTGGGTGGGATTTGATGTTTGTTGAGCCTTCTTGGGTCTCTGTAGTGACTGTTAAATTCTTATGGGATGACAGGAAACCTGTCTAGGGTTGAATTTTTGGGCGGAGTCTTTCTCATCACCTTTTCATTTTGATTGTCCTTTTACATTGGGCTAGGTGTCTTGCTGCTTGGAATCCTACTTGAGTTGTATGTTTCTATACACAATAGAGTTTATATATCAAGTTGCTTTTTTATTCCATGCATTTTCATTTTTATTATATTGAAAATACAAAAATAGTAGGCATTTTGCATTGCTTGGCATTTTGGTCTTTTGAGTCCTTGTCATTAGATTAGTACATGTAACGAAAGATTGAATTTTTACTTCAGAATTGCAAAGTTGAAATAAAAAATTGCACTTATTTAAGAAGCATATCATTCATTGAAAATTGAAGTTAGGACTTTGCATTATTTCCATATTTACTTTTCTTGCTAAGTCATAACATCATGAGTTTCACTACCATACCTTTTTGAGTAATCATGACCACTAGAATTAACGCTATAATTTAAAATTGATTAGTCACGATTTTATTTTATAGGGTGGACAAACTAGCTTAAGATTTAGTGCCTTGGAATAGGATTTTGTGAGTAAACTTCTCCAAGGCAATTAAATCAACATATGTGTCTGACAAAGGGAGTGGAGAAATCCATTGTATAATTGGTAATATCAGGAGGCTCCGCTCACACCGGAGTTAATCACGAGGTTGTGCGAGGTTGGATGAAGGGATATCCCCAGATACCTTCTTAGAGTCAGAGATATTTATGGGGATGTATTCGTATCTGAGGATCTTGTTAGTGCCCTTACATCCGTGAGAGGCAGTGCTTTCAAGGTTTCAGGCTTTCCTACCCTTCCCATTGAAGATTTTTGAGGTCCTATCAGTTTTCCAACTGGGTCTGTCTTTGACCATAGATTGGCTCTAAGTTTAAAGTGTTATGAAAAGGTTTTTCTGTTGTTTTAGGACAGCCAACAATTAAGGAACTTCTTGTTGATTTGTTATGGTTGTACTTGCATTTTTAGGTGCTCTAGCATGTAGTTTTAGTAACCAGAAGTTAGCACATGCATACTAAAATAAATACAACACACCTAGAGCTCTTTACAACTGAAAATAATCATATCTAAAAGACTAACACACATAATTTTGTACACAGGTGGTTTTGGTCAACATGACCTTGGATAACCCCCCCGGGGAAAACCAGTTTGGGATATATGTCTATATATGAGGAAAGTAAGCGGTGGAATACAAAAAGTACAAAATATAGATGAACTTGATACAATAATAGCTTGATCCAAGATGAAATACAAGTCAAAAAGAACCAGGTGGGCCCTAGGAAGGTGTACCCCCATAAATGCTCTCAAAACCACCAAAACTGCTCCAGATGCAAACTGTGAGCTCATAATGGAAAACCCCTCCACAAGAATGAAGATCTAATGCATGGCCTCCCTCTAAAACTGATCCCACTGCAATCTGATAGGTGTAATACCTCCCCACTACTGATGCACCCTCCTCAAAAAGTGCTCCCTCCACAACAATGAAAGCTCCTCAGTAAATAAACCAAGCTCCAAACTAGATGCCTCCCTCGATGAAAGCATGCACCCAAGCTATCCTCACCTCATGCAACAAACCTCATGCCAAATCTCCCTCTCAATCTCTCCAAGTGAGAAAATGAAGTTATGAGTGCTCCTTTTCCCTTTGCGCCCCTCTTGAGCCTCCATAAAGAAACCTAAGAAACTGATGGTTGAGATCATCCCATCTCCCATCTAATCAAATGTTGAGATATCTCAAAAATAATATCACTCAATAACCCACTTTGGGTTAAGTTCCCTAAGTTCACTTTATGTCTCTGATTCACCCACAAAGTGAATTAATAGTCATTTTAGGCATAAATGACAAAATTTCACTTTTGACTTAAAAATCCTAAGTCAAAGTGAAATTAGACACAAAGTACAAGGCACAAAGTACATAGTACATCCAACATGTGTTTAGAAGAGTAGAAACACATGGGGAACACCTCCCAAGGTATATAATCTCAACACTCCCTCTTACTGAGGAAGGTGTTCCTCACCAAGCCCATCTTGTCTCTGAAGTAGACATGTTTTCCCTTTAGCAGGGCCTTGGTGAGTATATCTGCAACCTGGTCGTTAGTCGATATATATTGCAATTGAGTTGTGACTCTATGAACCCAATCACAGATGAAGTGGTACCTGATCTCAATGTGCTCGACCGGTCATGAAACACTGGATTCTCAAAGAGTTTTATTCAACTCTGATTATCACAATGAATGATGGTCGGTGGCATCTCTTGACCAAATAATATAACCAACATCTTACGAAGCCAAATGGCCTCACTGGACACCATGTACTCTACCTCAACCGAACTCAAAGAAATTGACTTCTTCTTCCGTCTGAACCAAGAAACAAGTCCTGACCCCAAACCAAAGCAGCACCCTGAGGTGCTTTTCCTGTCAGTAGCACATCCTCCCAGTCTGAGTTCGTGTAGCCAACTAAACTGACTCCATCTCCCTTGACATAGTCTAGGCCATAATCAACTGTCCCAACAATTTACTGCAAAACGTGTTTTTCCCCAATCATGTGAACACTCCTAAACTCTACCATATGTTGACTGAGAGTGTTCACGACAAAATAAATATCTGGTCCAGTGTTAACCAGATACATGAGTGAACTGATCAACTGCCTATAAAATGTGGCATCTACCAACTAGCTATCTGAAGAACTAAGCTTCTTCCAGTTGGTAATCATAGGTGTAGACATAGGTCTGTCGTCCTCCATCTGGAATCTGCTCAATATATCTGATGCATACTTCCCCTACTCGAGAAATATGTGACCCTCCTCCTTCCATAGCTCCATACCTAGAAAGTAGTGCATCAATCCAATATCACTCATCTCAAACTCTGATGCAAGTCCCAAATTTCACTCAGCTATGAGATCCTCGGCTCCAGTGATGAACAAGTCATACACATATAAAATGAGAATGAGCGTGTCACCTCTAATGATGTAGTTGAGGTTAGGATCAACATCACTCTTCTTGAAGCCGATCTGAAGCAAGTATGTGTCTATGCATGAATACTAAGCTCGGGGAGCTTGCTTCATACCATAAAGTGCCTTTCTCAAAAGACACACATGAGTCTCCCTATCAATCACCTCAAACCCCTGTAGCTGCTCTATGTACACCTCCTCATCAATAAATCCATTCAGAAATGTGGTCTTCACATCCATCTGGTGAATTCTCCAACCCATCTCTGCTACTATGGCAATGATACTCTTGATAGAGGTGTATCTCGCAACTGGTGCAAATGTATTATCATAATCGACTCCCTCAATTTGAGAGAATAATCGCGCCACCAAATGAGCCTTGTGTTTCTCTATGCTGCCATCTACAACATACTTGGTTTTCTACAACCACCTGGAAGTCACAACTGACTTCCCCATTGGCCTCAGAACCACCTCCCAGACATCATTGCACACAATGGAGTCATACTCCTCTACCATGGTCTCTCTCCAGACCTGCTGGTCCACTTCCTGCGCAAATGTCTGTGTCTCAGTATCCCTGATACTCGTCACTAGTGCCAAATATGCCCCAAATCTGACTAGAGGTCTTCTCTCTCTGATCTGGCTCTTGGGCTCCCCTACATTCTCTTTGGACTCCTTCATGGTCTCCTGAAACCATCTAGGTTTCCTCAGAGTAAGGTAAATGAAGAAGTGGTAAACGAAGAAGTAAGGTCTCTCTGCCCAAGAGTGACTGCCTCAGGACTCGTCTCAACACTCTGAGAACTTGAATTCTGTGCCCCCTCTGATTGAACATGCTCTGACTATGACCCTGAAGCTATGCATGGTGACCCTGTCACCCCTGATACTGGTGTACCTAAATCCTAAGGCTGTTCTCCCTCTGAGACATCATGCATTACCTATGCATCATCCTCAACTTTGACTCTCGAATCAAGAGATCTCTGAAGATCCCTATCCTCCTCAAATATGACATCTCTTCTCACCACCACTCTCCTAAGTGGAGGAATGTAGATGCAACTAGAATGCAACTAGAATCCCCTACTGGGATGTGGGGTCTAGCATTGTCCTCCTCTCCGAGGGGACATGAGAAAAGCTCAAACACCCAAATATCTTGTTGTGCTCGACATCGGGCCTACTACCAGTGAAGGCCTCCTCAGGAGTCATCTTCCCCAATATCCTGTGGGGGCTCCTGTTCTGCAAGTAAACTGCAGTAACACATGCCTCTGCCCATAAGTACAAAGGAAAACTCTTATCGTGCAACATGGATCTCGTTGCACTGGTAATAGCCCAGTTCTTCCTCTCGACAACCCCATTTTGTTGGGGGTTGTATGGTATGGTCATTTGTCTTCTAATGCCATGCCGGGCACAAAAGTCTACAAATTGTCTCAAGGAATACTCTCCCCCATTATCCGACCACAAGACTTTGATCCTCTTTCCAGATTGGTTCTCCACAAGAGATCTAAACACTTGGAACCATGTGAAGAGCTCACTCTTGGCCTTCAGGAAATAGATCCAAGTCTTACTTGAGTAGTCATCAATGAATGTGAGATAGTACTCACAACCACTCAAGGACCTCTGAGTCATGGGCCCACACAGGTCTATGTGTACTAATTCTAGTATCCTAGCTAACCTAGTGTCACTGCTAGGGAATGAGGCCTTGGTAAACTTACCAAGCACACACCCTCTACAAACATCCTGATGCTATATATTGATCTATGGCACTCTAGTCACAACCTCTCTCAGTCCTTCGAGAGATCCATGATGTAGGTGGGCCATCCTATGATGCCATAACTCACATGTCTGTCTTCTACTGTCGCTACTCGCTGCCAATGCATGAAGAGTCTGAAAAACCAATCTGAACAATTTCCCATCCTTTACTCCAATCACTTGTCCTGAGGCAAGTGAAGACCCCCGAGGATGAATGAGTACCTCGGTGCCTTTGAAAGTCACCTCAAGAACTCTATTCTGGAGGGTGGAAACTGAAATCAAGTTCTTCTTCAGCCCAGGGACATAGAAAACATCCCTGAACGATATAGGTGGCATGCTATCTCTCCGAAAGGTAACTGTGCCAATCCCAACAACTTCTACCAATGTGTCAACTCCAAGAGAAATCTATATCCTGACCTCAGTGTCTCTAAGATCAGTCAAGTACTCTCTGAATCCATTCATATGGCTCGAAGCCCTGCTGTCAATATACCAGATACTAGGTGTCATCTCAACTGAAGTGCAACATTTGAGGAAAGCACACTCTCTCTAAAACTGTGTCTGAATCTCTACCTCCTTTGCTGTAGTTGCGCTACCACTCCTCTTCTTCTTCCTGTTAGGGAACTGTCCAGCATAGTTCCTAAACATCTTACAAACAAAGAAATTCACTTTTCTCATATCTCTCTTCTGACCACTGCTTCTCTCTCCTCCACTCCCTTGTGTTGGGGCCCCAAACTTGGGAACCTGTCGACCCCCACGACCGACCTTCTTCTTTCCCTTTGTCCAAAGAGAAAGATCCTCATCACCCTGACCAGACTATTGTTGGTGCTGCTGTCACTGTCCAGAGGCCTCTGCTACAAGCCTAATCTCCTCCTGGACGAATGCATCCCACATCCTCTCCCATGTAGGCATGACCTCCCTGGAAACAATGCCATGGAAAAATGGAACCTATGGTTTTGCGAAGCTATTCATAGCTTGCCTCAACAAAGAGTTAGGGTCCACCACCTCTCCGACGACTCTAAGATCGTCTCTGATCTGAGTGTAGTGACCAAGGAATGAAGTTAACGACTCATCCTTGAGCATGCAAATGCCCCTGAGTCGGTCATGAAGAACCATATTCCCATTCTCATTGGAGCTCTCATACAAATTACATAGAGATGTCCACATATTGTATGCATAAGTCTTCCCAGTCAAATGGGGTATGATATGATCACGAACTACATCACAAATGGTCCTCTTTGCCTTGTTGTTACTCTTCCTGAACTTTGCCAACAAGATCGGGGCAGTAATAGGAAGCACATGAACATGCACCTCAACTATGTCTCATAGTTCGAGGTCCTCTAAGACAAAGACCATCCTCACCTTCCAAGTCGAGAATTTGCTAGCCCCAGTTAGCCTATCCTCAACACGCATCTGAGATGTTAACATGTCTTCCAAATTGCACTTCCAACTGATGCTCAAACTGCAAAGGAATGTTGCCTTACTCCTATCAACACATGTGTGAAAAGAGGCAAGCGAACTATGACCTCACTCCTAGAAAAATAGGCGTGAAAAGAGGTCGAGTCAAATCAGCCTCACTCCTACTCCGTAGGTGTGAAAAGAGACTGACGACAAACTGTCAAAACTGCCCAACTTTCCTCTACAAAAATATTCCCACTAACAACCACTGAATTAGTCAATGGTTGTCCACAAAATTCTGCCAAGAAGATGTATATGACAACCAACACATGTGCTGTCCAAACTGCTAAAACATCAACCACCTCATCTCTGATACCATGAATATTTTCCAGGTCCTATCAGTTTTCCAACTGGGTCTGTCTTTGACCATAGATTGGCTCTAAGTTTCAACTGTTATGAAAGGGTTTTTCTGTTGTTTTAGGACAACCAACATTTTAGGAACTTCTTGTTGATTTGTTACGGTTATACTTGCAATTTTAGGTGTTCTAGCATGTAGTTTTAGTAACTAGAAGTTAGCACATACATACTAAAATAAATACAACACACCTAGAGATATTTACAACTAAAAATAGGTAGATCTAAAAGAATAACACACATCATTTTGTACACAGGTATTTTTGGTCAACATGACCCTGGATAAACCCCCCCCGAGGAAAACTAGTTTGGGCTATATGTCTATATATGAGGAAAGTAAGTGGTGGAATACAAAAATTTCAAAATATAGATGAGCCCGATACAATGAAAACTTGATCTAAGATGAAATACAAGTCCAAAAGAACCATGTGCGCCCTAGGAAGGTGTGCCCCCCACAAATGCTCTCAAAACCACCAAAACTGCTCCAGATGCAAACTGTGAGTTCAGAATGGAAAACCCCTCCACAAGAATGAAGCTCTGATGTGTGGCTTCCCTCTAAAACGGATCCCACTTCAATCTGAAAGGTGTAAGACCTCCCCACTGTTGATGCGTCCTCCTCAACCAGTGCTCCCTCCACAAAAATGAAAGCACCTCAGTAAATAAACCAAACTCCAAGCTTGATGCCTCCCTCCATGAAATCAGGCACCCAAGCTATCCTCACCTCATGCAAAAAACCTCATGCCAAAGCTCCCTCTCAATCTCTCCAAGTGAGCAAATGAAATTATGAGCTCTCCTTTTCCCTTTGCGCCCCTCTTGAACCTCCATAAGGAAACCTAAGAAATCGATGGCTGAGATCATCCCATCTCCCATCTAATCAAATGTTGAGATCTCTCAAAAATAATCTCACTCAATAAACCACTTTGGGTTAAGTTCCCTAAGTTCACTTTATGTCTCTAATTCACCCACAAAGTGAATTAATAGTCATTTTAGGCATAAATGATAAAATTTCACTTTTGACTTAAAAATCCTAAGTCAAAGTGAAATTAGACACAAAGTACATAATACATCCCACACGTGTTTGGGAGAGCTTAAACACATGGGGAACACCTCCCAAGGTACATAATATCAACATCCATACGGTGGACCTAACTTACGACTGCTCGTTTGTGCATCGGTTATACATTGGTTGCTTATTTGCTTGATTTAGGTACCACATAGGTTACTTGCAGGGGTTATTCTGTAGGTACCCTGGGTCAGATAAGGGTCAGACAACACACAACATTTATGGATGATTACCTCTTTGGGGGGATCTGATCGACTGGTTGTTAATCCCATGAGGGCCCTTATAACTGATTATGTTACCTCTGATCTTTAGCAGGGAGTCTGAGACCCCTCTTGGGAGAGATGTACCTTCTTTAGGGAGGGAGGCCACTTTCAACCACTTTACCCCATTTGTGTGCATATTGGCCATTTGACTTTTGGTGTGCTCTTTTAATTTCTAGTTGGCCTTAGGATTTATTTTTCGTCTTTATATTCTTAAGTCATCGTGGAGTCAGACCAGTGTCCCTGCTAGTCCCATCGCTTGTTACAATTACCATCGGATTTCGAGTCTTTTCCTTCTAAAAGGCATAGAGTTATTAGGCGTGGTACACACACATCCACTGTTCAGACTTGTGATTATGAAAATATGAGTACTGAAACTAGTCTTCAGAACACTGGGAGCCCTTCAACTCCCACACCCATTATAGTTAATGGCACCCCTTCGACTCTAGCAACCACAATGGTTGTAGTGCCAGAGGCACCTATCATTACTATGGATCAACCTATAGTGAATGATCAATCTCTTACCTCGAACCATTTCGGGTCTCATGGTCACTCACCGAGCTATAATGTCCAGTCCATCCCTATGGCCTCTAGTCCTTTTTCCTATGGTATGCTGAACTTTACTTCGCAGTTTTCGAATGCCATCCCAACTGCTGGCCCTAATGCTAGCATTGGACTTGGGGTCACTACACCTCCTTATACTCTATTTTAGTTTGGTGGTTCTCAAATCCCTCAAACAACTCCTAATATGGTAGGCATTCCTACTTTTAACCTCAGGTCTAATCCTCTTGCTTCTGGGTGGAACAACCAACTTGGTGGACAAGCTTCTGCTCAAGTTCTGTCCTATACCCCTACCTTCTTGGTGTCGATTTTGACCAATACGTTTGGTACGATGAATCCACTTCTATCCTTCGGATTCACACTCGAAGGAGGTCAGTTTCACGTTTTGGGAAACCCCCAACCTGGATCCAATCCGGTTGGGGGCAATTTTTATAACCCCCATCAAAACATTCCTATTGGAATGATGCCCAACCAACCTTTTATGAATCAGCCCGGAGGAGGGCCTTACAATCCAAGACAAGGCCATGGTGCTTACCAGAACCCTGGATGGGTGTCAGTTCCTCAAACAAAATCTTTCCAGGGAGCTTGGGGTGGGATGCCACAACCCCATCTCCCTTTTATGGCCATGCTTAATCTGTCGAACTTGTCTAAGTTGACGAATGAACCTATTAGTCATGATACTAAATGTCCCCCCTTCCCCACCAAGCTTCCTTCGGACATTCCAAAATTCGAAGGTAAGAATGGCAAGGATTATGGTGATCACGTTAATACCTTTCACCTGTGGTGCTCCTCGAATTCCCTTAATGATGATTATATTTGATTAAGATTATTTCAATGCACCCTCATTGGAGTTGTTGCAAAATGGTATATTGAGATACCTAGGGGGGAATATGGGATCTTTAGTCAGATGGTGTTGGTCTTCCTTAACCACTTCCAATTGCTGGTTCGTTACGATGCTAGCCTAGAAATTTCGTTGACTTTACGCCAGGACACCGCCACTCATATCTCAGATCATATCCAGGAGTGGAGTAGACATAAGAGGTTGATTAATACCTCCATACCCTCGACCTTTCTTTTAGAATGGTTCCTCAAGTCTTTGCACCCTCCTATCTCAAAGGATGTTGCTACATCTAAGGTTACCACTGAGGAAGAAGTGATCTTTAAATCCCAACAGTTAGATCTCATATACGCTCAGTTTGGGATGTTATACCGCATTCTTCTGGACACACCGCGATCGACTTACGACCCTATACAAAATACTAGACCTCATTCCGATGGCATTGTAGGCTCCGCCAATGTAAAATCCGTAGACTCGCTAACAAGCCATTTGAAAGAGTTGTCTCTAAACTAGTCTATAGGAGGGCCAACTTCATCTATGTCTTCCAATCCCATTCAGTCGACAGATGTACATTCCATGCAATCATCGGCCAACCCAAATGGTAACCAAAAACTAGGTGGGAATAAGAAGAAAGGACGTAATAATTGTAAGGGTGGGAAAAATAATAATACACCCAAGGAAAATGGTAATAATGAGAAGAAGAATAATAATGTTGGAGAGGGAAAACGACAAAGATGTAAGGTGAAATTTTCCTATAAGATTTGTACAGATGATCACCTTACCCATTTATGCCCCCAACTTGCAGAAGTTGCGAGGCTATTATCTCTACCGCCTGTCATGCTGACGAATCCTTTTCCACATAACCAACACATGGCGTCGAGCTCCTCAAATGCTAGAAATGTGGCTGGTGGGAGTCAAAACCCTTCATTGCAAGACGACGATCGTTTGTGTATCAATATGGTCGATGTGAAAGTTAATGTAGCCACTCGATCTCAAGATTATATCTCTTCGCAAGCTATACTTGGTCTATAATATCCTCCTCCTCCAGAGACGACTTTACAGATTGAAAAACTAGAGCCACCACCTCGTATTCTGAAAGGAGTACTCAAGCACTCTACCCACAATCCAAATGCTAGAGCCTCCCATAACTACTCTATTGTTGAGGACCTGGGTCAAACCCCTTGTGCGATGTCAGCTTTGGAGGTACTCGATACGTGTCCTTCACAGAGGAATGCCTTACTATCTGCGTTAGGAGCTCTGGAACCTAGTGGCTCGAAATTGATCAAGTTTGACATCACAGATGTGAAGCCTTTCTTTCCTTACCATGTGGAATTCCAAATCCACGTGGGGTAATCAAAGTATACCATCAAACGTATGGTTGTTGATGAAGGTGCTGCTACATGTGTGATGTACCTGATCTGTTGGAAAGCTCTCGGTTCTACGACTCTTTCTAAATCATCGAACATGTTGACTTCTTTTGACGGTCATTCCTTCCGCCCTCACGATATTCTTCCTGCCTTTCCGGTCCATTTAGGTGGGAAGACGATAGAGGTGGAAGTCGAGGTATTTGATGCACCTTTTGATTATAACTTGTTACTATGACACAATTGGACCTATGCTATGGTCACCGTCATATCGTCCTTCTTCCGTACTCTTTGTTTTCCTCATGAAGGGAATATCTTGATGATCGACCAATTATCCTTTGCATACACTAGTCCCAATGCATCTGTTGGACCATCGATCCCTGTGATTGACAATTCTCAGCTGACAACTGAGAATTTCAGTGTCAGAATGTATTCTTCCCCTATGGGTAATTTCGACTTCATGGCATCGAGTCACCATGTTTATGCCATGTCCAGTAGGCCTGTTTCGACAGGGAGGTCCATTCCTTTTCGCACTTCCTATTTTAGTGATCCATGGACCCTAAATTACTTGACTTCATCTTGTGAATGTCAGTCGCATGATGGAATGGCCATGCCACTATCGACAACGTAGATTGCATATCAAGTTGTTCTTGACTCTTCCATCGATCCCGATCTTGTTACCTCGCCAACGGATGAGGAGGATTCCGTTCTTAGGCCCGTGTGGACCACTTCATTTTCTTTTTCACATGACTTCCTTGATGGGACTTTTCCTTCGGACAAAGCTATCCTTGAAGCCATGAATGGTTCTAAAAAACCTTGGGACGATATGCATCACCGCTCTTATTTTCTCCCAGAGATTGAAAGAATCGAACAAGATGACTTTTGATCCACTTTGAGTGAGATAGTCGGTCACGCTGTAGTTCCACTCGATACACACAACATTTATGCCAAAGGAAATATGGCGAGTATTTCTCCTACTGTCATGATTGATATCTCTCGTACCCCTGGCAAGATTGAAAACATACACATCGGTGCAGATTGTTTGCCAGAAGAAATCCTGATCTACATCGAACTCTTCAAGGAATTATGAGATGTATTTGCTTGGTCATATGAAGAGATGCAAAGAATCGACCCTTGTATTGTTGAGCATGATATTAGAACTTATCTGGATGCTAAACCTATTCAACAACATCTTAGAGTTGTCAATCCCTGGAAAGCCCCTACTATTAAGGCATATGTGGAGAAGCTACTTAATGTTGGCTTCATCTACCTAGTTCCCTTAACTAAATGGGTATCCAATCCCATTCTTGTGAATTAAAATCAAGTAACTATCCGTGTATGTATGGACTTTCGTGACCTGAACAAGGCATGTCCTAAAGACAACTTCCCAACACCTTTCATCGATCAAATTCTCGACGAGTGTGTGGGAAGCGAAGTGTTTTATTTTATGGACAATTTTTCAAGGTATAACCAAATTCAAATTAAACCCGAGGATCAATATAAGACGACATTTATTTTTCCTTGGGGTAATTTTGCATACAGGAAAATTCCTTTCGACCTTAAAAACGTCGGAGCAACCTTCCAACGTGCCATGACCTTCTTATTCCACGATCTTAAGCATATAGTTGAAGCTTACCTTGACGATCTCGCTGCTCACTCTCGTAAGAGAGAGGATCACTCTACGCACCTTCAGATTGTTTTTGAAAGATGTCATTACTATAAAATTTGGTTGAGCCCTCACAAGTGCATCTTTTGCATTAGGTCTGGTTGTCTTTTGGGATTCCTAGTTTCTGAGACCGGGATCATGGTAGATTCGTTAAAGGTTGAGGCAATATTTTGATTGCCTCCCCCGTGCACTATTAGACAACTTCAAGGTTTACAGGGGAAAGCTAACTTTCTACACCAATTTATAGTAAATTATGCCAATATCACTAAGGGTTTCATGCATATTTTGAAGAAGGACACCCCTTTTATTTGGGATGAGCAAGCCCATGAGTCCTTTGATGCTTTGAAGAAATACTTGGTATCAGCGCCTCTGTTGAAGTCTCCTGACTGCAGTAGGGATTAATTTCTTTATATCACCACGTCTGAGGAGACGATTGGTATGGTTTTGGTTTTGGAAGATTATGAGCTCCGCAAGCAATTCATCTACTATCTTAGTCGAAATTTAGTCAGTCCTGAGATTAATTATTCTCACGTTGAAAAGCTAGCTTTGGTTGACGTTCATGCAGTCCAACGTTTATGTAATTATATATTACTTTTAAAGACTACTGTGGTTGCCAATGTCAATCCATTTCAATACATCCTTACCAGATGTATCATAGTGGGAAAATATAATAAATGGATTTTCATTTTACAAGAGTTTGATCTTGATTTCGCTTCTCCGAAATCTAAGAAATCACTAGTCTTCGTAGAGTTAATATTCGAGTTTCCACGATTATATGAGGATGTTATCCATGTTGATTCGTTTGTGGAAAAACACATTTTTATTGTCTCGTCGTCCAATCCCTCGTATGGAGACATTGTTTTCTATCTTCAAACTCTGAAGTTTCCTCAGCATCTCTCGCAAGATGATCGACGACATGTAAGATACCAAGCTAAGAATTATACTATCATCGGTGACACTTTGTATCACTGAGGAATAGACAATATCTTGCGTCATTTTTTAACTCATGGAGAAGACAAGTCAGTCCTAAAAAATTTCCACAGTGGGGCTTGTGGTGGTCACCTATCCAGTCTTGCGACAACCCAAAAAATTTTGTGAGTCGGTTATTTATGGACTACTATCTTCAAATATTGTTTTGAAGCAGTTAAGAAGTGCCACCCCTGCCAGGTGTTCACTCAAAAAATGTGCTCGCATCCATCCCCTCTTCACCCAGTCATTACCGTTGGTCCCTTCACCAAGTGGGGGGTGGACTTCATGGATTGAAACCCAACTTCGACTGGGGGGAATCAAAACATTATATGTGTCCATCGACTAATTTACTAAGTGGGTTGAGGCCATGCCTACAACTAAATCCGATGGGAAAAATTCCTCCTTCTTCGTATTCAATCAAATTATCACCCGGTTCGGTATCCCAAGTGAGATTGTCACTGATCATGGAAGTCACTTTCAAAACAAAATGATGGAAGAAATAACATTGAAGTTGGGGTTTAGACATGGTCATTCTTCTCCTTATGACCCCCAAGAAATGGAAAATTAGAGGTCGTCAACAAGTCTCTCAAGACCATTTTGCAAAAACCTGTTAGCCAGAGTAATTTTGATTGACACATTATGCTATATCCCGCACTCTGGGCATACCAAACCTCAGTCAAGATTGCCACCAGATTTTCCCCTTTCCAGTTAGTACACGGTGTGGATTCAATATTACCTATTGAATGCAAAATCCCTTCTCTTAAGTTGGTAGTCACGCTCCTACCTAACACTTCCGATCTTGAGCAACGCCTTGTACACCTAGAGAATCTTGACGAGCAGCGTTGAGATGAATCTACGGCTATCAAGGTGAGCAAAAGATGTGTCAAGGTCTAGTACAATAAGTTTGTCTATATTCGGTTGTACGCTGAGGGTGACTTGGTCCTCTTGTATGATCAAGCCAAAGAACCGTTGGGGGCAAGAAAGTTTAAACCCATGTGGCACGGTCCTTATATAGTGTGATGTGTCTTAGAAAAAGGAGCCTATGAGTTAGAATATTATGAAGGAAATATGTTGGTTGAGCCTAGGAATGGTCTCTACTTGAAAATATATTACGCTTGAGCCCCAAGCTCTGATAGAACTCTTTGTATACTAATGTACTTTAGTGTATATATGTTTTCCCTTTCTTTTTGTTTTCAACTTTCTTATTGTGTTTTCACTTGGTTGGAGTATGTCAAGAGAGTCTTCGGTCTACCTAGGATTTGCAGACAGGGCCATTTGCCATACACAGAACTTGGCTTCTACCGCTTGGGTGGCTTACTCACCCGAGGGTCTACCAGTGTCTTCAGGTGGCGTATGCCTAGGGCCATCCACGAATAATGTGGCTGAATATAACGCCATTATATAACTTTTGCGCGATGATATATCACATGGTATTTTCACTTTATAGGTTCTCCTGGATTACCAGTTAGTAGTATGTCAATTGAACGACATTTACTGCATGCATGATCCTACTTTACTTTGACGATTCATACGGGTACGTCATTTAGAACGACAATTTGATTTTATTACTTATTATCACATTCCTAGGAGTTCTAATCATGTATTCGATGCTTATGCTAATTTCGTTTTAGATTGGAATTTTTTACATAACTAAAGCAAAGAAAACCATCTCATCAATGTACACATTGTAAAATATAAGTAAAGAAGAAGATCCCTGTTATATATATATATATATATATATTTAAAAAAATATGGTGTTTATAGTACAAAATTGAGGCTAATACCCTCAATACACATATACAACCGATACTACAATATTCACGACATCTATGCCTGTGGCACCAGATGTGTGTCATGGTAACAAACTACGGCATTTGCGAGACGCCGCAAGAGTCACACCCAAGATCTAGGCACACCAACCACTTTCCGCTGCATCGCTTCTGACAAATCCTCTACCTGAACCATCAAAATCCTATGAGTCAAATGAGATAGGTGGCCCTACACATTTTGTAGGACTCTCTTAGCTTCTCCTCCTGCTGCCTCGTCTCCTTGGTTCCTCCAACGATTTAGAGGAAGCCCTTTTGGCCGTCGTGGACCCACGTCTGCGTTACACAACTGTCTAGTTAGTACTTAAGCAACATCCAAAAATATTTTTGTTTCACTATACCAAAATACAAAAAAATGAAATATTTAAAAACATTTGACATACCTATGTCCCCGTAGGTGGTCCCTGGTGGGAGTGGCATGTTTGGATCCCCTTTGAAGTCAATCCCTGCATAGGGATAGTCATCCAGAGAAATGAACTGTCGCTACTACCAGTAGAATAAATACTTGTTGTAGGGTTGGGTCACCCTACTTCCCCCCTTCCTTCTCATTACCTCGGCCCACCGTGCCATGACTAGATCATGAGGTTCTCTCGAAATAATATCAACTCTAGGTCCCAAACCTGGAACCCACTCAAAGAAAAAAATGCATAAGATAGAGGCATATCCGAAGTTCCTCTTGTCACCTTGTGTGCAATCTATGAACCGACTCTTCATATTTTCCAGTAGTGAGGTACACCAATCATATACTGTGGGTCTCAAGCACTCTACTTCATAGAACATGAGTGGCCTCTATGCTTGGTGCAACGAATCCAAGCCTGTGATCTTGGTCAACACGAGGACAACAATTTTTAGGCTGAGATTGTTTATTGCTTGGATGGGGAGTTAACTCCCGACCTTCGAAGTCCCTGATACATAATGGGTGTCTATGTACTCCTCTATTTTCATTCCTCTCCCTGCTCCTTGTGATTTGAGGTTTACAACCTCTCCCCGATGTGATAATCCAGTCAAAAAGTAGATATCCTCTACTTCAATCCTCAATGGTTTCCCATCGAGGTTGAAGCTTTCACTGTCAAGCTCCCAATAACCCACAAGAATCTCAATCAACCTCACCTGGGCCCTCATCCATTTGAGTGCCCAAAATTTATATAAGCCACATATTTTGAAGGCCATTTGGGCCCCTGGATCTCTTTCCACAACAACATTTACCTCCTCGTGCTCTCTTTACCTCCATTCAAGCACCATCCTGCCAGATAAAAGTCAAAATTTGAGTTAGAAACCATAGAAATTATTGATTGCGTACTTGTACGTGAGCTTCTTCACTTACAATCACGTATAGGGTTGGGTATACACGCCCTATATTTTTCACAGTCACGTATAACCCATCGTATACGTGAGCCGATAAGGGACAACTCGCGCACACCAAATTACACAATTTACGCCCTAAATTACTCAAAATTTGAAACCTAATTGAAAACTTTAATCCACTAGAAAGGAAGGGGAGGGGAAGAGGAGTTACCTGGTCCAAGAGGTTTCTGATTTCATTGCCTGACGCTCTCGCAATCACCAGTTGAATATCAAAGGTATTTTGGTCCAATTTTCACTATTTGGGTAAAATGTCAAAATGATATAGTAATTTTTGGTTTTGTTACTATTTATAACAATTTTTACCCACTTTCTATAGTTCTGAGTCATTTTTTCGCCTAATGGACTAATACAAAGGTGGATTGAGTTGGTTTTTGTAGTTTTTACCAAGGATCCTTGTGGATTTCAACATTATGTTGGTCATTCTTCACCACGGGAAGGTATTTTCACTACCCAGCATATAGGATAGGTATCCATTCCATCATGCATTTTTGCATTATCCTATAACTGTCATTTTTTATGTCTTAGGTACGAACCCATTTGTTGTGACACATAACCTTCCATCTTCTATAAGTGGTGTCGTTATCAAGTGGTAGAGACTTACCGAACATGGGTGCCCTAGTTAGATCCCCTGCTTCATTTGGTGCCCCTGTAGAGATTTTTTCCATAGGACCGGGAGTCCCTTATAGCTAGTACATGACTTTATGTTGAGCCTAATTTATCACTCATAAACATGCTACCTTATACATATAGGACTCCCAATCGAGTTTAATTTAATCTCTTTTCCAACTCGTCTTCAAAAATTGAAAAGATTGCCGAGTGAACTTGTCTCTTTCACACTCGTAAATTGGATTTGAAAAGACATCTATTTGGCACAAGTTTATCCCTTTTTCACACCAAGTAGACTAAATGCCATGAAAAAGGACATTTTTTGGCGTTAAGTTGTGATTGCATCTCATGCCCTTGCTTGCATTATTGAGCTTATAGCCAGTTCTCACTTTGTGTTATAAAATGTTTGCCTCAATAGTTTTTGCATCCTTAACCAAGAAGAGCCTTGTTTATATCCTTCATAATTTGACACCCTATACCTAGGAGGGAACTTTCCCCCAAGTTTCCATCTCCCACATACATCTCCTTACATTGAGCATAGGTATGTTCCACTGTTGGAACTAGTTTTTCTCACTTGTGACACTCGTTTCCTCCTCTGTATCATAACATTAATTTGTCTATGAAAAAACAAAAAAAGATGGGCGGGAGGGGAGTATTATCTTGTATTGGCACCAGTGGTGTTGCCTTTGAACATAGCACAAATTTATTGAGTCCATTTATCATCATAATTTTTGGATTAGAATGGCCTTTGGAAGCTGATCTCATTATAGAGTCTTCTCTACCGACTGATTACTCTTCCAGTCCCTATATAGAATTTCATTGATGCCTCATGCATATCATGGTTTCATCATTGAGTCTATGCTACCAGAGTCTTCCATATGTCTCATGCTCTTGTTCAAAGGAAGTCTATCAACCTGTGTCGGCCACTTCTCAAAAATCTTGACTTTGCATGTCAGCCATATCCTCAGTTTGTCTTAGATTCACATGATACTGTAGTCCTATCATGCACCTTGGTCCTACTTTCATCATTGGTAGGTAACCTTGAACCCATCAGTCAACATTTCATCATTGGACATTGACTGGGTGGTTTCCCTTGTGTTCGATGGCAAGACATCTATTCACACATTGGAATTCATGCAATGTCTTGGAGGACATTAGCCATATCTTTGTTTATCTTTTATGATCTTTCCTTTGGTGGAGGATTGAAGTGGTGGAGGCCCAGCTGGAAGGAACTTAGTTTCTCGGTTTTGAACCATGCCGACACAGAAGTCTGTAACATTTTCACTTTTGTTGATCATATATTAATAGAAATACTCTTTTTTCTGTCCAATTGATATCTTGCAAATATTTGAATTATTATTCCATGGGTATATTTGTCATGTTTATTAATGGATTATTCTATTGAATGTGCTAACATCATTCATTATAACCATATGCCTGATTTTCTTGGTTGTTGAGGACTAGTTGTAGGTATATCTCTTTGGGTCAAGTGCTCAATGGTGGAATTCATTGAATGTTTGGACGAGGTATTCCTTTTATCTTGTCTTGCAAGCATATTTGTTTACATAACATACTTGAGAATATAGTTGATTTCTGCAGTCATTTCCGTCTGTTGTGGTTTACCCTAGCCATAGAGAGATTTTCCTTGTAACAATAACTTGAACCTAGGGTCTTACAAACCGCACGCAACGCCAACAATTTTAATATACAAGTTGAGGGTGGGGGAGGAGGTTGCTAGACCATAGGGTTTCCACCTTGAGTCTATGGGAACTGTTGCAAGAAGGGTCTCCAAATGATACAAAAACCCAAGGAGGAGGGGGATGAGTTACACCCTATGGAATATGCAAATACCTCACTAGTTGAGTAACCAAGGACTTAAATTCTCTAATTTGAGAATATAATTCCAAATAATGATTGTGAAAAATGATCATGAGTGTGATAATTCCTTTTGTACTTCTCTTAGTTCCAATAATTGGGCCATCGTCTCCAATGCACAATCATCATGGACTTTTTTCTTTTCATTGAGTTGATGCTTACACTCACCATCCTACACTAAGATTTGATGAATTATTTTTGAAACCTTTGGAGGCTATGTTGAAACTTAGGTAGGTCATACGAAACACAACATCTATCATGACAATTATAATGTTCCATGATGGTAGGGGGAGGAGACAAATTCCACATTTATAGAGGTATATTCAAGGTTTTGACCAAATTGATGCTATAACACCCCCTTACCGTAGTGCCCCTCCTATATAATATCCAATACCACATACAAAGTGAACAAAATAAATCACAATGAAAAACAACACAACAAGATAAACAATAAATAACCATTCCAAAAACCTCCCCATACTAAAACCACATCCAATCACTTACATGTTAGGTGTACCCTTGATAAATTTTCACATCAGAGAGGGTTTCCATGGAACGGGCTATGCTTGAGAATTAATTGTCCATCATTTCCAAGGTACATTGGTGGCATTGGAGTTTGGAAATATCTTATCATCAATGCAGGTATTATGGGAGGGGTGTAAAGGTTGGTGTCCCCCCTATTAACATTTACAAAACCAACCTCTAAATTAACCCTGATATTGGCTTGAGCATTCGTTGAAGTGTTTTGAGCTCAGATCCCCTAGTAATATGTGATTTTTTCAAAGCCTTGACACATTGAAATAATCATTTGCATCAATTTGATGATAAGCTAGGATTTTTCAAAGGTAACATTTGATACAAAGATTTGATGATGATGGGTGAGTCACCAATCACTATTACCTTATTAATAAATTTCTCTTTAAATGTGCTAAGGACTTGGTAAAC
Source organism: Picea engelmannii (assembly GCA_009831015.1). Classification (NCBI taxonomy): domain Eukaryota; kingdom Viridiplantae; phylum Streptophyta; class Pinopsida; order Pinales; family Pinaceae; genus Picea; species Picea engelmannii. The sequence continues at coordinate 544,864 of ML800378.1, read as the reverse complement.
CGCTAATGCCTTTTCTTTGTTGTTAGTAGCTATCCATAATCCCCATGTGTACTCCATCTCTTTCCATCCTTCAAGGTTAGGACTAATCCCTTCCCCTCATGGATCTTGCCACCCTATCATTGATGTTATAGCATAAGAAAATGGGTTGCCTTGAATATGTAGGAAGGTTGGGTTACGAAACAATAAATGTTTTTAAGATAAGAAAAGGATATGTTTAAATTTTTTCATAAACCCCCATATCATCTAGTGGTGGGGTGGGATCATCATCTATTGGTGGCAAAAATCATTCATCTCATGGTGGAGTTGATAACCATTTAGCAATGGGTGCGAACACTCATTTAGCGATAGACATGTTTTTCATTCATGTTCATGCATGTTTTGTGCCTATATTTGATCACAACCCTTCACCTCATACTGCCCATGATGGATTCTTATGCAAGGGAAATACATTGATATGTACTATTTTGGGGGGACTTTTTTTCCAAGGAAAACCTCACCCGATTCCCCCCTTTCCCTTGGAGTATCAAGATGAAGGGTGACTTAACCACTAACCATAATAGTAGCTGGTAAATCTCAAGGAAGTTATTGAAATTTAACTTGTGACTTATGACCTCCTCGTTAGCAGGATGCCTTAGGAAAATGGTTCAACAATTGAGATAACTCTTGGGATTTTTGTGGGGGATTTATAATGATTTTATTCACATTATTTTTTCTTGTGTTTATAAATATTATATATTATTTTTTAATATGTGTTTTTTATCACTTTCGCTGCCACCCTACAATGTTCATGTGGCCACCTTCTTTATAGACACAAGTTTCACCATTGTGACACAAAGCCTCCATGCTCTACACACCCAAGTAATCATTAAGTTGATTAGTTTATTTTTTGATCAAATTTATTTATTACTACCTTTCAAGTATTTCAATAGGCAAATTATAACAACAACTTCTCTAAAGGTGTTGACTTTGTTGCAAATGTTGGGGTCACTACTACAAAAAATATTAGTCATAGCAGTTTCCACCGCCACAAAATTAAGGATTCTTATGTAATGTTTTGTAATGTTTTATATGCATTATTTTTATTTGTTGATTAAACTGATTCATTACATTGTCTTTTATAATGTGCTTAATGTTTTTTTAATGGTTTATGTGTAGGTAAATATTGATCCCATTTCCCCTAGTTTCTGTTGAGATTTAACAAGAAGATCCTAGTGAAAATTACGCACCTACACTAGAATGGAGCCTCTGGCTATTTTTAGGTGGAAGTCTATTTTTAGATGATGAACAAATTCTATTTATAAATGATGTCTATTTATAGATGTATGTTGACTATTATTATCCATTAATAATAGTTGGACAATAAACATTAATCTATTCTCAATGAGCACTTGGAAATAGTTAACTGAAGTGAAAAATCAGTTAGCTATAGGAAATTTGAGTTCAAAGGTTGATTGGTGGGACATGCAAGTCGAATTAGTTGTAACTGAGTGATTCAAAGTTGTAATAGAGTTATATGTGTAGTTATGTGAGTTGTAAAGTAGTTTAACTCAGTTAAGTGAGTTAAGCTTAGTTGTACTAGTTGTAACTGAACTTACAGTAGTGATAGATCAGTGAATTAATTATTAATTAATTAACAATCAGTGGTCTCACATGAAACTAAAGATTTACCACTGTTAACTACATGCATGTTAGATCCAATGGAGAACCAGTTGAGATGAAGGTGAAAGGGACAATTTGACTATCAATTGTGACTTTAGTGAGTGCACTCATGCAACTACACACACATTAGATGTGCCCATGAGGAATGCGCAGCCTAGGCAAGAGGAATTCCATTCATTGCGGGGATTTCCATCAACAAGGATTGCCCAGAGGAGGCAGGTTGTTCGGAGGCAGTAAATTGGCACATGCATTTGAAAATTTTTGTATGACAGTGTGAGATTATTGTATATTGTACTGAGAGATATTGGATTAGAGTTTTGTATGATATTGTTTCATGATCCATGATATATACATATTATATTATAGTGGGGTTTTTATCTTTATGCTTTCCTGGTAAAACATCTATGTTATGTGTGATTGATCTCTCTTCTTGATATTTAAATTGGCGATCATGTTTTAAATTCCGTAAGAATTGCAATAGAAGAAATTATGTATTTAATAGTGGCATATAAATGTTAGATCAAGAGAATCCAGGCAATACATAATTTGTATTAAAATTTCTACATGGTATCAGAGCGTAGAAGATTGCAGAAGCTGAGTTTGTGATTGGATAGAATTTGAATTTGCAGAAATACTTTTTTGGTGCTACAGTTGATTCAAGATCAAAATGTATTTCAATGGCTTGAGGTTAGAGTATGCACTCGAGGGAAGCTAGAAATATATTTCTTGGAAGCACAGGATGGAGGCAATACTCGAAGACAATAGCTTGAAGGAATTCATTGACAAGGATGTTCCTAAGCCAGATGCTGCAGACACTGCAAATCTTGATGCATGGAAAAATAAAGTGGAAAAGGCGAGGAGGATCCTATTGGAGGGAGTACGAGACCACATTGTCTCAAACCTCCATGGGAAAGCCACACCATATGCAATGTGGAAGGCTTTGATGGATCTATTCCAAAGCAGCAACGACCATAGGAAATTGGCACTCAAAGATAAACTCATGAAGATCAAGATGGAGAAGGGCGACTCCATTCCAAAATATCTCACAAAGTTTGTCCAATGTCGGGATGAGGTGGAGAGTGTGGGAATAACAGTCGCTGATGATGATTTTGTGAGCTTGGCTCTCCTAAGACTTCCCAAGAATTGGAACGGTTATCAATACTCTGTCAATGGAAGGGAAAAATTGCCAAATTGGGAACGACTATGGTCGGATCTAGCATAGGAGGAGTTCAGGAGGAACACTAAAGATGGATCTTCATCAAAACATGATGATGAAGAGGATTTTTCTTTCCAAGTCAAGGAAAGGGAAGGGGAAGAAATTATATTCAAAATCCAAGTCTAAAGAAAAGAAGTTGGATTTGTCCAAAGTGAAGTGTTTTTACTATCACGAACATGGGCATCTCGCTACTAACTATCCGCAGAAGAAGAAGAACAGGAAGGATGCTGGAGCTCCAGCTGGTGAGGCCCTTGCCTCACAATTTGAACTTGACTTATCCTTGATAGCATGCATGGCGTCAAGTGTGTTTGGATCGGCGTGGTATTTGGATAGTGGTGCTTCCTTCCACATGACGGGAGATACAGAGCTTTTCAGTGACTTGGAGGAGAAAGATCTCAAAATGCATATAGAGATGGACGACGATGGAGGATACAATGCAACTAGAATTGGTACCATTACCTTTCAGAGGGAGTTAGGTAAACCATTTCAATTGAAAGTTGTTATGCATGTTCCAGGTCTGAAGAAAAACTTGGTCTCAATCGCAATGTTGGAGGACAGAGGCTATGACGTTGTTTTCAACGATGGAAAATATTTTCTGCGACATAAAACAATGGGTCAAGTCAAGAAGATAGGGATTCGAGTTAAGAATCTCTACAAGATGGAGGTAGATGGTCATGCTGCCATGATGGGCAAGAAGAAAAAGTGGTGACTCAGGATGAAGGAGAATTATGGCACAGGCGATTGGGCCATATTCATCATGGAGCCTTAAAAATCATGCAACAAATATCTACTGGACTTCCAATGGGAACACTTTCTTAGTTATATTAGTGCAAGGGTTGCACCATAAGGAAGTATGTAAAGTCCACCTTTCATGAAAAGTAGAACCGTGCTTCGATGATCCTAGAGAGAGTTCACATAGACATGTGTGGACCATTCTTGATTGCTTCAACAACAAAACATAAGTATTATGTTATTTTTGTTGATGATTTTTCTCGTAAATGCTGGATCTTCTTCATGCAGAAGAAGGATGAAATATTCTCAAAGTTCCGTGAGTTTAAAGAATTGGTGGAGAAAGAGTCGAGGAGGCAAGTGAAGGCTCTGAGGAGCGATAATGGTGGAGAATACATCTCTAACGAATTCAAATAATTCTTCATCAAAGAAGGAATTTGAAGAGAACTCATAGCGCCTCATAACCCACAACAAAATGGGGTAATGGAGAGGAAGAACATAATGATCGTGGGTGCAACATGAGCGATGTTGCATGATCAGGGCCTACCAATGCATTTGTGGGCGGAAGCATGCAACACTATGGTTTATGTAAAAAATGGTTGTCCTCATAGAGTACTTGGCATGAGTACACTTGAAGAAGCTTTCACTTGTAAGAAACTAGATGTTTCTCACTTTAATATTTTTGGCTCATCTGTTTATGTGCATGTGACCAAGAACGCCAAGAAGAAGCTGGAGCCGACTGCTAAAGTTGGGATATTTGTGGGGTACACAAAAACACCCCATAATTATCGTGTGTATTTTCCTAACAGTAAGATGACTGTTATGCAACGGGATATAAAATTCGATGAGGGGAAATCCATGCGGTTGTCGCTTGACAGGGAGCTAGACTTTCATGTAGAAGAGGAACTGTTGGTTCCCAAAAATGAGTCTCAAGATGTGGATCAACCACATGAGGAGGTTCATGGAGTGGAAGAAGCCACTCATGCAGAGACATCCATAAAAAATGGCATAAAGAACACCACATAAGCTGATAGATTGAGACTAGATGCTGCACAGAATGTAGGAGCCCCTACTTTACAATGCAGACAGAGACAATCTCCTGATTGATTTACTGGATACATGGCTCTCATGAGCAAATGTATTGTGATTGAACCATCTTCCTTTCAGGAAGATGGTTCAGGATCCCACTTGGGTTGATGCAATGGTGGAGGAGTATGACTCTATTACCAAAAACAGTGCATGGGAAATTGTCCCAAGATCGGTTGACAAATCAATGGTAGGTTCAAGATGGATCTACAAGGTAAAGCAAGGTGTTGATGGGAGTGTGGAGAAATACAAGGCCATATTTGTGGCCTAGGGCTTCTCATAGATCGAGGGGATAGATTATGATGAGACCTTTGGCCCTGTCCCAAGGTACTCTTCCATAAGATCCATCTTTTCACTCTCAGCGCAGATGGGCTGGCACATTCATCAAATGGACGTAAAAATTGTGTTTCTCAATGGGATCATTGAGGAAGAATTGTACATAGAGAAACTTGAAGGATTTTATATCTTCAACAACGAGTCACATGTGTTCCGACTCAAAAGAGCGTTGTATGGGATGAAGCAAGCACCCCATGCTTGGTACACTCAGATAGACAACTATTTCACCAGATCGGGCTTCACCAAAAGTGAAGCGGATGCAAACCTATACCAAATTGTGGTGGAGGGTAAGCTTTTAATCATTGTTCTTTATGTTGATGATTTAATACTGACTGGTGATGAGTAGCTAATACAATCATGCAAGGAGGACCTTGCAAAGGAGTTTGAGATGAAGGATATGGGCCTCTTTCATTATTTCCTTGGATTGGAAATATGGGAGTGAGATGGTGAACGTTTTGTGTCTCAAGGCAAGTATGCAAGGGAGATATTGGGTAAGTTTCACATGGAGGGATGCAAACCCATGGATACGCCTCTTCTAGGAAACTGGAGGAAAGAGGATGCTACTTCTGGAGAGGTAGCGGATGCTACTGTCTATCGACAGTTAGTGGGTTCACTAATGTATCTAGTGAACACACGACCATAGATTTTCTATGCGGTTAACAAGGTGAGTCAAGCGATGGTTAAGCCTACCAAGATCTTTTGGAAGGCAAGCAAGCATGTCCTGAGATACCTGAGGGGCACATCTAAGTATGGATTATGGTACAGAAAGATGGATGAGATGAATTTTCATGGCTTCACGGATGCAGATTGGGTGGGAAACCCAATGGAAATAAAGAGCACATCAGGGGGGATCTTTAGTATCAGATCTACAGTTGTTTCTTGGTACATCAGAAAGCAGAAATACGTGGCACTCATTTCAGTGGAAGCAGAATACATGGCAGTGAGTCAAGATGCATGTGAGGCTATCTGGATGAGAAATATCTTGGTTGGTTTGTTTGGTTCTCATTTAGATACGACATTGATTCATTGTGATAATCAGAGTTGCATTAAACTATCGATTAATCCTGTGTTTCATGATAGATCTAAGCATATAGATATCCGGTATTATCATATTAGAGATTGTGTGTAGCGGAAGATCATGTTGCTTCAGTACATTCCTACGGAAGATCAAGATGCACACATTCTGACGAAGGCACTCACCAGGAGAAAATTCAAATACCATAGAGATAGGATCGGGGTGAAGGATAATCTCTTTCTTGTTGAGAGGGAGTGTTGAGATTCAACAAGAAGATCCTAGTGAAAATGATGCACCTACACTAGGATGGAGCCTCAAGCTATTTTTAGGTGGAAGTCTATTTTTAGATGATGAGCAAATTCTATTTATAGATGATGTCTATTTATAGATGGTGAGAGAATTCTATTTATAGATGTATGTCGACTATTATTATCCCTTAATAATAGTTAGACAATAAATATTAATCTATTCTCAATGAGCACTTGGAAATAGTTAACTGAAGTGGAAAATCAGTTAGCTATAGGAAATTCAAGTTCAAAGGTTGATTAGTGGGACATGCAAGTCGAATTAGTTGTAATTGAGTGATTCAAAGTTGTAACATAGTTATTTGTGTAGTTATGTGAGTTGTAAAGTAGTTTAACTCAGTTAAGTGAGTTAAAATCAGTTGCACTAATTGTAACTAAAATTACACTAGTGAGAGATCAATGAATTAATTCAAAATCAGTGGTCTCACATGCCACTGAAGATTTACCACTGTTAACTACATGCATGTCAGATCCAGTGGAGACCCAGATGAGATGAAGGTGAAAGGGATAGTTTGACTATCAATTGTGACTTTAGTGAGTGCATTCATGAAACCACACACACATTGGATGTGACCATGAGGAATGCGTAGCCTAGGAAAGAATAATTCCATTCATTGCAGGGATTTCCATCAACAGGGATTGTGCAGAGGAGGTAGGTTGTCTCGAGGCAACAAATTGGCCCATGCATTTGCCAATTTTTGTATGACAGTGTGAGACGATTGTATATTGTACTGAGATCTCTTGGATTAGAGTTTTGTATGATATGTTTTCATGATCCATGATATATACATAATATATGATAGTAGGGTTTTTAGCTTTATGCTTTCCCGGTAAAACATCTGTGTTATGTGTGATTGATCTCTCTTCTTGATATTGCAATTTGCAATCGTATTTTAAATTCCGCAAGAATATCAGTAGAAGCAATTCTGTATTTAACAGTGGCATATAATTGTTAGATCAGGAAAATCCAGGCAATACATAATTTGTATTAAAATTTCTACAGTTTCAACATTGTTGTTCTTGCAAAGGGTGGGCATAAACAAGTAGTAATATCAATTTCATAAGATTAAATTATTTTCTATGATGCTGTTTTTCCATTTTTGACCATGAAAATGGATAATCTCATCACCCACAAATATCCTAACATGCTGACTCAACTAACCCATCAACCCTTCACCTTCATTGAATATATTGACCACCTTTGCATATTATTTACCATCATTGGCCATGTTTAACCATTGTTAACCAATTTTGACATTTTTGACCATTATGGATCATACTCTTTCATGGTTGGCCATCATTCATCATGGTTTATCTAGTAACCCACTCACTTGTAACCATGTAAATGTATTTCCCTATTTTGAATAATGCCTATTATTAGTCAACATTGGTCCCTTATCCCAACTAGTGACATACACCCTCACCATGCACTACTAACTATGTTGGTTCTTTTATAGAACCAGTGTCTACAAAAGGTGTTCAACAAAGATTTGCAATGGTTTAGTATGCCATATTCAACCTTTTAAAGGAATAAGGTATCACCAAGACATGTTTTATAATTGTTGATTAATGAGGGTGTAGAGTTGGAGATTAGTGGAAAAGTGGATTCCATTATATAACCTTTAATCACATTCCTCAAAGAAAATAGAAAGTAAAGCATGAACAAATATCATAATAATGTAAACATCATCAAGATATGCCATAACAAAGTAAATATGAGTAAAAAAATAGTGCATTCCCATTATAATAAGTATATTAAGAATTACATCTAGGCATTAAGCCTTAAGCATGACCAAAGTTTTGTAGTCTCATATTCATGCACACCTTACAATATGCAAAACTAACATCAGAAAACTAGAGGCAACACAATGATTAACTCATTTAATCACAAACCCTTACATAGTATCCTTAATATGTATATATAGGTTATTAAGTTGGTTACAATCAAGGTTGTAGAAGGTATTAAAACCTAATAGATGTAATGCACTTATACAAAAAACGATAGGTTAAACCTTGCCTAATACCTTTTATCATAGTTCTTAAACCTCACCTACAACTCTCTCCTAGAATCTACGGTGATGTTTGGGAGGCCAAGGAGATATAACTTCCATATATCCTCCAAATTATACATGTTGAATCAGTCTCCCTTGTGAACTTATACCAAGGAATAAGTAAAATGTGGTATGCCAAACGCCTTTGGCCTACTGCTTTCTTGTCTTTTCATCTCAAATTTATTGACTCCTATCTAGTTTGGTATCTGAAATCAAAATTGAATCCCATCACCTCCAATGTTGTGAGGGGATTGTACACCCTCTTGGTTGCCAACTATGGTATGGGTATGCCCAACTCCAAAGGTGTTTCTTCCTTTATAGGGTCTATATTAGTGTGGAGGCATAAGAAATCATCCACCGCTTATTGTTTCTTAGTGCCCCTCATGATTACAACCCACCAAAATTTCTTACCAAGGGAATCCACTAAGTCCCTAGCTTCCTTACCAATCAATTCTTTTATGCTTGGGGTCTTTTATTTAGTAGAATTTCTATTGCTTTTCTATTTTTTTTCTATGATTGTGAAGGGGTATATGCTTGGAATTCCTCAACCATGACCACTATGTATGCCTATTCTTATTGGGGATCCTCTTAACATATGTTAATGAATACTGTATCCCTTGGAATATGGACTTCCTCTTCACCTCTTGAACCTTTTAGGTCCTAGTTGAAGTCATTCCAGTCTAATTCCTTTGTGGTTCTTGGTATTAGGATCATTATAGTCATTAACACTTGAGGAGGTCGTAAAACAATGATCTATAAACTACCTTAGATGTTCCAATGGATATCTCATCAAAACATACCTAAACTTGATACAACCATAGTGATCTTATGATCCACTATGCAATTACCTTTTTGTATTTTTTCAACAATTTAGCAATAATAAAAACAAACCCTTTAGATTCTTTAACTACTACAACATATTAAATATATTGCAATAGAAAGACACACACAATGGAAAACAAATATGTACTGTGGAAAACTATCCAAGAAAAGCAACATTCAATGAAGTATTGTCCCTTCTATCTTCTTAAATTATGGAGATTACAATACAAGAGACATAGATTTCCAAGATCACAGTGAAGCTATGAGAAACTATGGTCTTCTATAGTTCTCTATAATATGCTTCTTACTCTCTACTCATTAGCACCTCCTCTAAAATCCTGTTCATATAATGGAATAACCAATGGCTAGTGAAAAAGTGAACCCTCTTCCCTCATTTTGCTATATTTTTCGATAGTTAGAATTAGGGCTAGGGTTAGGTTTAGGGTTTCAAAACCTTCTTGGAACCTCCACGATTCTTCTAAAAGTATATAGTGAATTAAAACACCTCACTAAATCTCCATATTCAACTTATGGTGAGATGACATGGTTGCCACTTGGACATGTGGGGAATATTTTGACTGTTACCTTGATATGGCTTGAACTTTCTCACACAAACTTCGTTTTAGGGGCTACCAGACAAATGTGGTCCATCCTCATCCAGATGATGGACCACATTTGTTTGGTTCGAAATGTCGATATATAAATTGTTGCAATGAATATGGAAGAACATTCATACCATAACACTGATTGCAAAATTTTTACAACTCAAATAGAACAAAAATTGTCAACGTTTAGGTATGACAACTTTAAAACATCGCAGGGTCAAAAAACACCATTTAGGGCCTAAAAAATGAATAGAAATTTGATCATCAAATTTGACATAATAAACACCATGATTGAGATATCCCAAATCATAATATCACCCATATAGAGAATCAAAATATTCATGTCGTACCTATGTAGATCCATTTTGGATAATCCCTCCTCATTTTGGGAGGCTTTTGGTCTAAAAGATATTTAGTTTTGAACGAGATGGGGAAGCAATTACTTATCTTTCTCCTTGGAGTATTATTTGGCCTTGTCTAGTAGTTGACCCTTCAATCCCACTTTCCAAATTCCTTGTTGACCCTTTGAATATTTTGATCTTCTTCTGCAAAATTGAGTCCTCTGGTGATTTTTCTTGTGGATCGGATGCCAAATCTTCAATGGAAGGTAAGACTTGAACCTCTTCATCTTTTATTGAGCTTGGATGACTCATAAAGTTTTAGGTTCTCCACATTTACTATAGAGTAAATATGCACAAAAGGTGGAAGAATGAGTCTATGAGCATTGTTTCCTACCTTTTCCAATATTTTTGAATGTCCATATCTCAAGGCTTTGAATTTCTTCCCTGCTCCCTATAACCTTTTCTTATTAAGGTGTAACCAAACTCTATCTCCTATTTGGAAAGTCTTTTCAATCCCATGTTTATCATGCATGACCTTGTATTTCTCCTAAGACTTCTTCAGTTTCTCTTGAATCTATAAGTGTATTTTCCTTATTTTGTCTATCAATTTTTCTGCCTTCAATTTATTACATGAGACTGCTACCCCTGCTTCAATTTGTCTATATATAATACTTGAACGGTGATGGTGATAATTATCCAAAACACAATTTGGAAAGGAGACTTACTGGTGGAAGTGTGGAGAAATCTATTATAAGAATGTTGGATGTAAATTAAATTTTCATCCCAATTCTTTGAATGCTTATACTTGTAACATATCAACATTTGAACCACAATCTGATTTTAGTACTTCTGTTTTGCCATGAAACTGTGGATGAAAGGCAATGGATCTCTTCAATTTAGTATCCAACTTCTCCCATAGTGAAGTCCAAAATACATTAATGAATCTAATATCTTTATCACAATTACTTCTCCTTGGAATCTCAAAGTGCACCCATACCCTTTCGAAGAACAAGATTGCAACTTCTTATCCTTTGATAGTCTTCTTACGAGCCATCAAACCACAAATCTCTTTGAATTAGGCTAATGGAGGGTGAATAGGTTTACTAAAAGTGGGGTGAATAAGGTTAATGAGTGGTGATTTTGGGTTAATAAAAGTGGGTTGTATAAAATATTTACAAGAATTTATCATAAGAAGTGAAATAGGATAATGATGGTGGGTTGGATAAAATATTTATGGGATTAGATTAGTGAAAATTGGTTGAATAAAATATTTATAGAAATGTATCAAATGGTGAATTGGGTTAGTGTGTGGCAAATTGAGTTAATGAAGGTGAATTGAATAAAATATTTATGAAAATTTATTATAGGAAGTGAATTAGATTAGTGAAAGTGGGAATTTGAAATATGGAAGTGGGAAGTTTATAAGTTTATAAGAATTCAAAAAAAGAAGAAGTGAAAAGTGTGTTGGATAGTAAAAGGATAGCATTGTTTGTCTCCTTTAAATCAAAAGTGAGTTTGGTAGTGAAATGAGAGTGTTGTTATTGCTTCATTATGATAGGAAAATTGGTATGTGTGCATAATGTAGGTTAGAGTTGTTGAATAGTTGTTATCTCATAAGTTAGGGTTGTTGGAGATTCCAAGTAGTCATTGCACTCTCTTGGAAAAAGTAGTCATTGCACTAAGAGAATTGAGGTGCATTCTATAGTCCATTATTAAAGA
>ML800378.1:498930-531444 GCA_009831015.1 Picea engelmannii | reverse complement strand
TAAATGTTTCATAGAGGACTAAATGTGTTTGGTTTTGACCTCATCGGAATTAAAGAGGTTAATCTTTAATATACAAAATCGCTACTAAAAAATTGTATGCTTCATGCCAAGGCCTATGAATGATTATAACTAAAGTCTTTGATTTGTAGTCAAGTGGGATGTAAAGTTGGAAACCGATAGGCCTATGAATGATTAGTACTGGATTCGAGGCACGGATAGGGTGGTAAAAAGTAAGTGTAGTACACTTTCTCTTTCATGTAAAGTGTGATATCGATATTCCATTGGTGCTTGATTCGATGATGGATGGGGTGGTAAAAAGTCAGTGTAGTACACTTATAAAGTTTGATATAGGGTGGTAAAATGTAAGTGCTTGATTCGATTATGGATAGGGTGGTAAAAAGTAAGTGTACTACACTTGTTATAAAGTTTGATATAGGGTGGTAAAAAGTAAGTGTAGTACACATGTTATAGAGTGGTAAAAAGTAAGTGTACTTTGATATTGATACTCCATTAGTGCATGGTTCGATGCAAAGGATAGGGTATTATTTTTTCTCTCTATTTTTTTATTAATTTATTAATCAAAATTTATAAATCATGACAGATAAGGTAGACAAATAGCGGATAGCTACAACCTCCCCATAGATGAGGGCGATGGCAATGGTGATTTTGAACCTAGAACTGGTTTTGGCGCTTATGAAAGACAAAAGACTATGCATTGATAGGACTGTCTCGTAGAGCCCTCTTGGCTTGAGTGAACTCTCGGTGAGTTGATAGGACTGTCTCCTTTTTAGAAACTGACGGACGACTCCTACCAACTCTTGGCGTATTGTGGGAGGTATTTTCCAGTTTTTCAAGGCGTTTCACCTTTTAAGCAGTTATCTGTCTTTACACTCTTGACTTCCAGCAGCTCTACCCTGAATCCGTCTTTTGAGCTATTGTTTAAGCCTTATTTTGTTGTTTCCAAGATCACCGTTTTCCTGACTCCTATTTGAACATTCTGACTTCCCCTGCTTGCCTCAGTGTTGCTCTCCTCTCTCTTTTAGCTCCTTCTGCTTTCTACTTGACTTGCCAGTAAGGATGGGGCCCCTCCCTCCTGATTGATCCTTTAGTCTTTCCCGTTTTCTTCCTAGTCCCCGTTTTGGAATCTTTTGAAGCTGCTCAATGGAGCCTAAGTGTTCGGATCCTTCTGTAGAGAGTCTGGGAGACCCATGGGACCACCCGGAACTCCTAGCATCGATAGATGACCTTTGCAATAATCATTTCCGTTTTAATAATCGTTCTGGCGCGCTTCCACATTTGAACTCCAGATCCACACATCCAACCTACGCTGCAACACTGACACATCTGTCTGCAGCTCCTGCGAGTGTCGAAACTTCACAGTCCCATTTAGAAGAAGCTCAAGCTAGCTCACCTGGAAAAATGAAGAGAAGTCATGAGGGGATAAAATAGCTTGGAACAGGATACGGGGGAGAATTACTCATCTAGGAAGCAGGAACTCGGACGACTCCCCTTCTTTCAAAAATCCTGGCATTCGTAAGCGTCCATAAAAGGTTTGGAAACCTAAACGAAGACATCCCAAGCTCATACTTGGAATGGATATTGGACTATCGGAAGCCTGCAACCTAGCCCTGTGCACTTTAGTAGGGCGGTTCGCATATAAAGAAAAATGTAAGCAGAAGCTTGATGATTGGATTGCTAATAAATGGAAACCACTCCTTGGCTACCTGCCCAAGCTACATCTGCTTCAACATGGGTGGCTAGGTTTTATCTTCAAGACACCAGAAGATACTGCATTGATTCTGGAAAGCTTATGGGCTATCGACGGGGGAAGTCTCATGCTCAAACGCTGGAGACTTGGCTTTAACCCTTCCATGGAGTTCTTTAGCCACATGCACATCTGGGTACTCCTTCTAGGTCTCCCACTTCAACTCTGGAACCAGCGAGCATTCGAACTTATTGGAGCATCCTTAGGACGTTTTCTAAAGGTGGATTTAAACTCACTAGAGGCATCAGACAAAAGAATGGCGAGGATTTATGTGGACATAGATATTCAGGCTGGACTTCCTGAAATTTTGGAGATAGACTGGCATAGTCAACTTTACACTCAGCGTCTGGACTACCTTGGTATTCCGTTTCGTTGTTCTTTCTGCTGCAGAACTGGCCACCTGAGAAGGGACTGCTCAAAGTTCCCCCTTCCTGATGTTGTTTTGGATCGAGTGGAAGAGACAAATTTCAATGGTTACATCTCTTCACCAGAACAACCAGCGGAGGAGGCTCCCTGTCCTCGAAGGGATGACACTACATTGGATGATAGATTAGTGGGTAAGATCCAACAACTCTGTCCATCACTTTACAATACCTTCTCAGCCTTGGACAGGCTCTTCATTATTGAGCAGGCTGATAATATTTTGCCTCCTGATCCCATGGCTTCCCTACCAGCTCAACCTGTCTCTCCACCTTTACCCACCTCTACCCTGCCAAACCCACCCGAGCCTTTTCCACCAAACATCACCAACACTACTTACCCCCCACTTATTCCTGCAAGAGAGCCGGAGACCATTCCTACAACAGTTTCAAAAGATTCTCCAGATTCTTACACCCTAGCTGGCTACACAGAGCCGACCCAATATGAAACCCAACTAGATACCCTTCTTCTGGATGCTACCCCTGTTACCTCTCTCCCATTTGATTCGATACCCATCCATACCTATCATGGAAACAATCTTGTTCAACCTACCTTACAACGCTCTGATCTTCCTTCATCTTCAAGAGTTATTCCTTCACCAGATATGGATCCTACCTGGTCAAGAGGTATTGGGATTGAACTATCGCCACTAAAAACTCGCAGTCCGCGCAAGAAGACAATTGTTGGATCGTCGTCAACGATCACTACTACATCTGTTCCAACACAAGGGGCGCTTAGAGGTTTAAAAGCCCTTGCTAGAGGTAAATCATGATCCTTTTATCCTTCAACATCAAAGGGGTTGGAGGACCCCTGAAACAAGCCTCCATGCGAAGACTCCTTGAGCAGACTCAACCGTCAATCATCTTCCTACAAGAAACATTGGTGGATGCTTCTGTGGCTAAGGATTTTTTGCATCAGTTCCGTCCGAGTTGGCTATCCTGTGCAGCAAGTTCTGTGGGAAACTCGGGGGGCCTACTGGCCTCTTGGGACCCTACCATATTTGACCTTTCATCGATGCCTAGTCCAGGGGGGATTTTACTTTTTGGGAACTGCTTTGAACTCAACAGATCTATCAATTTTCTCAATGTTTATGGCCTTTGTGTTGACCGTAAAGCTTTCTGGCAGCGACTTTATGAGTTGGTCTTACTGGCGGCAAAGAACCTCATACTCGCTGGAGATCTGAATTTAATTACCAGTCCAAAAGAAATGTGGGGAGAAAAGGCGTCGATTGATCCACTATTGAGCTTTTTTAATCATATTTTTTATAAAAATGCCTTGATTGATATGAAGCCAGAAGAGCTCCTGCCTACTCAGAGAAATGGACGACAAGGACCAACAAGTATTTCTAAAAGACTCGACCGATTTCTAATTGCAGAGGGGCTTCTCTTGCCTTCATACAGTGGTCGCGCATGGGTAAATCTACCCTTCCTATCTGATCATGCACCAATTTGTTTACAGATAGGGGAAGGCCGTTTCGGAGTGGGACATCCCTTCAAATTTAATCCGTATTGGCTGAGGGAGACTTCATTTAATAATCTGGTTAATTCGATTTGGAATGACTGTTCCCTCATGGTTCCTGGAGATGCCCGAGGGAACCTGATCATAAAGCTCACCAGATTAAAATCATAGACTATTCATTGGTTAAAGGATAAAAAGGAACGGGAACAGGCCGAACTAAACAACATAGAACTTGAGCTGGAAGACCTTCTAAAACTAAAGCTACAGGATCATAGTTGCGCAGATCTTGACTATAGGATTCACTGTCTGGAGGAAGCCTGGAATAAACATCTTCGGGATGACGAGGAGAGATGGCACTTGAAAAGAAAAATGCTTTGGCTGGCTAGAGGGGATAAAAATACGCGCTTCTTTCACCGAATAGCCAGCTCTCGCCGATCAAAAAAGCACCTCTGGGATATAGAAGATGAGAACGGAATACTACACCATTCACAGGCAGACATCAATTCAACAGCCTTAAATCATTTTAAAGCTTTTTTCCAGGCAACACCAACACCTTCACTAGCTGCTCAGACATAAACAACTAGCCTCTTCCCAAAGATGGTTACAACCGAGGAGGCTTTATCTTTAGAACCCCCCTACACAAAGGAGGAACTGTTAGAAGTTATCAAAGGTTTTAAGAAGGAGAAAAGTCCAGGACCCGATGGCTGGTCGGTCGAACTATACCTCCATTTTTTTGATCTTATGGGGCAGGACCTCCTGGATGTCGTGGAGGATGTGAGAAGCAGAGGAAAAGTAAACTCTCAGCTAAACAACACCTTTATTGTTTTGATTCCTAAATCAAATCTTCCCAGGCAGTTTAAAGATTTCCGTCCTATATCACTCTGTAACCTCTGTTACAAAATAATCTCAAAAATCATTGCCAGAAGACTTCATCCCTTTCTCTCCCGGGCACTTTCTGAAGAACAGCTTGGCTTCCTAAAAGGAAGACAGATTCTTGATTCCGTTGGAGTTGCACAAGAATGCATACACAACATAAAGACAAAAAAACTAAAAGCCATTCTTCTAAATCTGGACCTCAAAAAGGATTTCGATTGCATTAACTGGAACTTTCTGCATCTCATTCTTATATAGAGTGGCTTCGACATCATTACAACGAATTGGATAATGGGTTGTATCTCCTCGGCCACCCTTGCTATTCTGATCAATGGTGAAGCAACAAAGGCTTTTCACTGTGAGAGAGGGCTCCGTCAGGGATGCCCACTCTCACCCCTTCTCTTCATTTTGGTCCTGGAAGGACTCAACATCTTACTCAAGAACAAACAAGCTGACGGGCATTTGAAAGGGATAAAAGTCGCGGGGCTGACACATATCCTGCATATCCTTTTTGTAGATGACGTGTTGATCTTGTCGAGTTCTAATATTGTTGAATGGACCATCATTCATTCTATCCTAATTTCCTTTTGTGCTATTTTAGGTTTAGAAATCAATGTCCATAAATCCGTCTTCCTGGTTTCGAATGCTCAGGATACTCTGCAAACATAATTAAAAGAGCTGTTCAGAATTGTTTCTCTAGAGCTATCGGAGGGATTTACCTATTTGGGATACTTCTTAAAATCCTCCATCTATACAAAAAAAGACGGGACTTGGCTAATTGACAAATTTGAAGGCAGAATACACAACTGGAAAAACAAATTGCTCTCTATGGGTGGCATGTATGTTCTGATAAAAGCTGTATTGGAAAGTCTCCCGATATTTTGGATGGCATTAGCCCACATCCCTGCTTCTGTTTTGAAAACTCTTCGTCAACTCATCTTTTCCTTTCTTTGGACCGGAAGTAAGAAGAACAAAGGATTTCACCTCAACAAATGGGAGGTTTTATCTAAACCAAAGCTGATGGGAGGTTGGGGCCTTAAAAACCTGCCTCTCTTTTACAAGGCGCTCTCGACTAACACCCTCTAGAGAATTTTAACAAAACCTGGCCTATGGAGCAAAGTAATCAAAGATAAATATCTCCATCAACCACTGGTACATATTTGGATCAGATTTGCCTTGGTTCTCCCTACAAAAGGCTCACAGTCCTGAAAACATCTCTCATCCTCCCTTCCGATCATATTACAGTGGATTTCGTGGAAACTAGGAAATGGATGCTTGATTGAAGTCGATAGTGACAAAATTCTGGGCTTGGGCAGAAAATCCATGCTCTCACCTTCTCTTCTCACGCACCTACAAGATAAGAGCCTCATCGTCTTGCATCAATTCTGCTATCCAACCAAAGGGGGACCATTAGGTGACGTATGGCTCAAAGGCTCGGATCTCCAGCTGGACTCCGAGTTTATAAGCGAATGGGATGGCTTCATCCAGATCATTAAGGAAACTGGTGTGCGACTACAAGATAAGATGGATACCCTCATTTGGATGGGAGGAGACTATTCCGGCCAGCTCAACGCAAAAAAAAGTTTACCAAGCTTTGGCATCAAATATCTGGAAACCATCAAACGCTAGCTGGAGACAGAAGATTTGGAGGGACGATTTCCCTTTGAAGCTCAAACTTTTTGCGTGGCTCCTGATCGAAAACAAATTATTAGTCTGGGATAAGTTGCAAGCACGTGGCTGGGAGGGCCTGAATCACTGTATCCTTTGCAAACTTTCCAGCGAAACAACACTCCATGTCTTCATTCATTTCTCCTTTATCCGCTCGATCTGGACTATTCTATCATCAGAAATAAAGTTCTCCTCTACATGGTCGGGTACCAGTGTTCACAGCTTCTTTCGCAATTGGTTCATTGATAACATAACTCATACAATGCTCCTTGTCCACCTTTGTTGGCAAGTCTGGAAGGCTAGGAATGCAACAATTTTTAAAGAGAAGACTCCATCAATTCAAAGAGTGTCAAACCACATTCTTGCTGAGGAGATCAACTCTGGTAAGATCGTAAAGGATCTGCCCCCCATTCGACACAAATTTGTCTTCCCATTTGACAGGGCAGTGGCCTGGTTCGACGAAGCCTCACAATAAAGGGGCACTCTTTGTGGAGCCAGGGGAAAAATTTCTCTAAAACCCCACACCTGCATTCGCTGGACTTTGAACTGCAGACAAGGATCTAACATGAAGGCATAACTTTTAGGTGCATGGGCATCTCTCGTTCTGGCAAGCCACCACACCGATGAGCTGTTACTTCTTGGAGACTCTAAACTTACTATCGATTGGCTGAATGGTCTAGCTGACTTCCAGGTTGTAGTCCTTGAATGATGGAAAGAGAGAACCAAAGATGCTACACTACTTTTTAGAAATCTCTCTTTCAATCACATTTTCCGAGAGGAAAACAACGAGACGTATACCCTTTCTAAAGGAGCATTGCATCTTCCATCGGGCCAAATCTGCTTTACAATATGGGAGGATGGTAATGAAGGACCAACCAACAAGATTAAGTTTTGATTTGTCATCTTCAATTTTATTCTGAAAATCCATTGATCTGAAAGATGATCATAGATGAGATTTCGTTTTGATAGTCTTGACAGTCATGGATAGCTCCAATCATTAAGCATTTCTTCCTATGTGAGCTATCTTTCGAGAAGACGATTATTGTATATTTTTATATCCTTATGAATATAAAGAGCATTTTTTCTCGTGGAAAAAAAAAAGGTAGACAAATAACATACAAATTGATAAATCATAATTGTTATAAATCATGACAGAGAAGGTAGACAAATAGCATACAAATTGATAAATCATAATTGTTATAAATCATGACAGAGAAGGTATACAAATAGCATACAAATTGATAAATTATGATTGAGGGTGTAGTGTTTGTAGTATTTAAAATGGTTAGATTTTTTTTTTTTCATTAGAGTTTGGAGAAGGAAAAAATTCAGAGAAAGAGAGAGGATATAGTTCAAAGTTAATTAGGGATTTTTAGAGGTTTTAGTTGATTTATAAACTTTCAAAATAATATAGGGACATGTAGAAACTAGGGTTTTGGAATTTTGATTCATGGAATTATGTTTAAGGTTCAATTTGTTTGTTAAATTTATTACCAAGAATTTCATTATAAAAAGTGTTATTTTAGATAATCCTTATTCTACATTTTAATTGACAAGGAGATTTTCCAATAGAAAATTTCTCCATATATTAATATATGAAAATTTCTCCATATATTAATATATGATCTCAAAATACAAACATGTCTTACAAAGATAATCCCCTTCCATAATAAAGTGTACTGTGGATAACACATTATAAACACAATATAACATCAAGTCCAAAAAAGTGATGAAAAAACCACCAAAAGTGATGCAGCCCATCCCAACAAATCAATGAGGATAACAAACTAAGGCTACAACCCCCCTCAACACATACTATCCAAAATAAAAACAATGATATTCGGTAAGGATATAGTATCAAAAATCTCCCACAGATAGTATCAAGTCTGAAGTATTAAGTAGATAGAACCAGACCACCAAGAGTGACAATCATGGATAGAGACATAAAGAAAGTGGGGGACCCACATAGCCATCCTGCCATTTGTTGAAATGTATCTTTCCTTCCGGTACTTGTAGAGCAAGCTTTGATAGAGCATCCGCCTCCATATTCTCTTCCCTATATATATGATCAAACTTGATGTTAGTGAAAAGAGAAGTGAATTCTCTAATCTTGGTCATCCAACCCATAAGATTGGTAACTTGTAAACTGCAGTTGTGGTTTATCCAGTCTATAACAATCTTTGAATCCCCCATGACATGAAGATGTGCGATATTTAACTGATGAGCTAAGGTTAATGAAGCCCACAAACCCATGAGTTCTGCCCTAGTGTTTGTTCCCTGCCCACAATTTAGTGTCCATCTATAGGTAGTACTACCTATAGTCTTTAGTAAACCCCCAACACCACTTAGTAACCCATTGTTTTGTGCTGCCCCATCGAACCAACATACATATTCCATAATAACGTTTGGAGTCTTCTTAATCCTGTTAGGTGTCCTTTTCAAGACTTGATTGCTAGTAGGCTTCATCATCCCACTGATTTGAATACTAACCCTCTGTGCCGAGGGAGAAACACTGTAAAAAACACATCTGTTTCTTTCCAACCACAAAAACCAACAAACAATTATTGGTAAATATTTAAAAACTTTTTCCACCTTTAACCAGTTTTCTAAGCAGTCGTTTAAGGAAGAGCCTCCCTAGATTGAAGAAAGATTATAAGTATAATGTAAGTATCTCCATAGATTTAAAGTAAAAGGACATGCTAAGAACATATGTGGAATGGAATCCTCATCCCTGAAACAGAGTGAATAGATATTGATGCAGGAGCATCGTCAACATCAAGCGAGCGTGGGGCAAGCGCAACACATTTTGAGCACATGATAAATTGTTTAAAACTTTCGAAGAATGGATGCACCAAACTTAAATGTGATAGTTAAGGAGATGCGTACTTATATATTGTAAAAGGACCTTGAGCGATCCGCTCTCTTCCATAGTAGGTAGAAAGCATTTATGTAAGTAGGTAGAATTCAATTCTAGATTAGACAGTTTTTGAAGGAAAGAGGGAAACGGGATATAGACACCCTCATTGTGTATTGTAACATTATTGAAGCATGAACAAAGGAGAGAGCAGAGAGAGAGAGAAGCAGAGAGATGTGTAACAGATTCCATGTACAGAAGTTCTGAATTTATATAAAGAAAGCTGTGATTCAGACTCATGGTGTTCACATATTCTCTGTGTATGCATCTTTGAATGTTATGTTCATGAATGGTTTATTCTTTCTATCATGCAATTGCTTTTATGCTATGTATGAATGATTTCTTGTTGAATGTTTTGAAATTTGAGAGAGGAAGAGTAAGGAGAATGAGTTTCAATTGTTTCTCTATCTGAGTAAGATTCCTACAAGGAGTGCAGTTGAATCGTCCGCAAGGAGTGCGTCGACCAGGATTTTAGAGGGCCGTCTCTGAAAGCTCAGAAGAGATAGCAATTGTTCTCATTTCCTCAGAGTGCAGTTGGGCACAGGAGCCGTGCAAGGTGTGCGCAGGCCGAGGAGAGTCTCAAAGTTGCGTATATGAGAAAATCTATTTGAGAGACCGTTGTTGCAGAGTGTGCGCCAGGTCGAAGAGCGTACAACATTTCAGGTGTTTGGAGGTTGCCGCAAGGAGTGCGTGCAAGGATCCTCTTTGAGGCTCGAAGTTGTGAGAAGCTCAGGAGGAGTAAAGCCTTTGAAAACATTGAGGGGCCTCGAAAGTTTGTAGTGCAAGCGGATAAGTCTAGGGAGGAGTCCTTAGTTTCCTTCGTAGAAGTCATCAAAGGGAAGAGACCAACGGTCAAGAATCTATGGGGAGGATTAGCGAAATCCCGCCAGCCATCAGATCTGCCAGAGAATCAAGGAGGTTACGATAGTGTGCGGTGTTTACCCACAGGAGAACGTGGGCCATTAGATCCTCACCCAGTTACTCGTTAGCCGTTGGATCAGCCGGGAGTTGCATAAGGTTTAAGTTTCGTGAACGGGAGGAGGAAAAAGCCCGACGAGAGGGTGGCCATCGGGATTTCGGCATTCATGAAATCGGGACTCAGGAGGACAAGTGATCAGGAATTTTCATAGCAAAAATATTGGAATCAATCTGAGCCGTCCATCTTGGGGAGACATGTGGCGATAATCAAGCACCCGTCAGTATTTCAGTGACCAGGGTTTTAAGTTGACAAAGAAATTGTGTCATCGGGGCATCGAAAGTCTCGGAATCCTGAGGTTGAATCAGGGCCGTCCATCTTGAGGGGACATGCGGTGAACATCTAAGATCTCGGGAAAAGTCCCGAAAGGGAAGACTCCATCGGAGTTTCAGGACTCGGCATATCGGAAGTTCTGTGAGCAAGAGATCGGGTAAATCCATGTTGGAAACCTCGTAAATGATCAGAGCCGTCCATCAGTTGGGACACCTGGGCGAGATCGGAAGCCCCATCGAGATTTCAGTCATCTGGACTCACATAGGTAAGTGTTTTGGTTTTAACATTGGCGAAACCCGAGGGTTGATCTGAACCGTCCATCCACTTGGGACGCGTGTCAAAAATCTGAAGAAAGTTGAGAATCGGAATTTCGGAGTTCCTGTGGGAAAGAACCCAAGGTACTTGTTCTTTCGGAATCACGAAGTAATGAGATCCGTCCATCCTGAAGGACGTGTGGCGACAATCGTGACTTCTGAGAAAAGCTATAGGAGAAGTCATATCGGAAGTCCAAGGATCAGGGATCCCATGGACAAAGCGTCCGTGCATTTCTGCATAAGAAAGTCCGAAACCCCGAAGGGAGGTAAGGCTACGGTCTTATAAGAATAGGTCACATGATTAGGGCATATCCAGGAGGAGATAAATCTCAAAGGGAGTGCATCAGGATATCGAAGATCAGAAATTTGAGGAAGCAAGTGTTTGAGACATCGGGGATTGGAAAACCCTGAAACCCGATTGTGACTTTTTGTTGTGAATGGAGAATGGATCGGGCCTAAAGGCTGTAAGGTGCCGAAAAATACCTGTGGGTCAAATTTAAATAAATATTCCAGGGGAGAATTGAAGGAGCCACTCCGACTCGAGGGTGAACTTTGAACGATCCTTAAAGACCGGGAGGTCAGCATAGAGGCCTTTTTCCGAGGCAAGGGGTGAGGCTACATCAGTTTGGTATCAGAGCACAGAAAGGTTCTTTGCTTTCTATAACAGAGAAGAAGAAAAATTCATCATGCCACCTAGAAGAAGAGATAGAAAAACACCCTATCCACCAGAGGATAGCGAAATGATGAGAAGAAGAGGTAGGCAGTTGACTAATCCAGAAATGGAAAGAGAGATGCATGATCTACGAGCCAGACTCAAAGACATGGAGACAACACAGAGATGCACAGTCAGTGCTAGGGATCTAAGTGATTCCGAAAGTGAGACAGAGGCTGAACATGAAGAAGAAGTTGCAGCCGAAGATGCATCAAACGAACGTTTGATCAGAGCTATTGCAAGAATGGGTGCAAGAGAGAAAATGGACATTCCAGTTTATGAGGGAAACTTGGATGCAGAGGAGCTTCTAGACTGGATTAGAGCTCTAGACACATACTTCGACTATGAATATGTCAAAGAGGACAAGAAAGTCAAGCATGCTGTCATGATATTGAAAGGACATGCAACATTGTGGTGGGATGAACTACAAGCTGACAGACGCTGCAAAGGCAAGCAAAATATCAAGAGCTGGGACAGGATGATTGCAAAGATGAAGGCAAAATTCATCCCCAGGGATTATCAGATTACTCTGTTCAGGAGGATGCAGAACCTGAGACAGAAGCTGATGAAAGTAAGGGAATATAATGAAGAATTCTATAGACTGAACATCAGGGCAGGTCATCGAGAGAGCGATGATGAAAAGTTTTCCAGATACATGAATGGCCCGAGGTATGACATTCAAGATGACATGAGCATGGTTACCATCCGAACGTTGGAAGATGCTTATCAAATGGCTCTAAAGGATGAAGAGAAGCTGAGCCGAAAGCAGAGTCAGAGAGGCCGAGGAAGAAGTCAAGCCAGGGGAAAATCAGTTGTCCAAGATAAAAATTAGAAGCCCATGGAAGACTGGAAGAAACCTCAGACTCAAGTTGAGAGAGGTGGAATTTCACAGCGAGGGCGATATTCTGAACAGAAAGGACAACATACTGAGCAGAGAGGAGATTATGCTGATAACAATACTTTTCCTCGTACTAGATGTAGAGGTAGAGGAAGAGGTGGAGTAATAAAATGCTTCACATGTGGAAAGAATGGGCACAAGTATTATGAGTGTTCTGATAAAAATAAAGAGGGTGGAGAGACTTACATCGCTGAAGCACAGGGGCAAAATGTTGAGGCGGAGGATGCTGAAGGTGGAAGATCACTGATGATGCGAAAGTTTCTTTTGACACTAGAAAAGGAAGTGGAGAGTTCAGTCCAGAGAAATAGACTTTTTTGGACTTCTTGCAAGACCAAGGACAAGGTATGCAAGGTCATTGTGGACAGTGGAAGCACAGATAATCTCGTTTCAACTGATATGGTAGAAAAGATGGATATGAAGATGATTGAACATCCAAGTCCATATAAAGTTTCATGGCTACAAAAGGGACATCAGGTAAATGTCACTAAAGAATGTTTAGTTGAGTTTAATATAGGAGGATATAATGATAAGATACTATGTGATGTTATTCCTATGGATGTTTGTCATTTATTGCTGGGTAGACCATGGAAATATGACAGGAATGTGATTCATGATGGGAGAATGAACACATACAGCCTAGAAAAGAATGGGAGGACACACATGTTGCTTCCAATTAAACATAAGGATGTGAAAATGGAATTAAACAATACTATACTTCTCATGAGTGGGAAGGAACTTCTTACATAGGTTAAGAAGAAGGAGGATCCACAGTTCTTTGTGGTCAGAAAGCCGATGATTGTTTTGACCAGCACAAGAGTGGATGATTTACCAGAAGAAATTCAAGAACTGCTGAAAGAGTTTGCTGATATAGTAGTGGACGAATTACCTCGTTCGTTTCCATTGATTAGAAGTGTGAGTCATCATAACAACCTCATACCAGGAGCCAATTTTCCAAATAAAGCCACATACAGATTGACGCCGCAAGAGAATGAAGAGGTTAAAAGGCAAGTCCAGGAATTGTTGGACAAAGGTTTGGTCAGAGAAAGCTTGAGTCCATGTGCTGTTCCAACAGTACTCAGTCCGAAGAAAGATGGAGGCTGGAGGATGTGTACTGACTCGAGGGTGATTAACAAGATAACCATCAAGTACAGATTTCCATTGCCGAGGATGGATGATCTAATGGATTGCTTGAGTGGAGCAAAGTATTTTTCAAAGATTGATTTGAAAAGCGGTTATCATCAAATCCGCATGAGAGAAGGTGATGAATGGAAGACAGCATTCAAAACAAACGAAGGGTTGTATGAATGACTTGTTATGCCGTTTGGCTTAACAAATGCGCCAAGTACCTTCATGAGGTTGATGAATGACGTCCTGAGGGAGTTCATCGGAGAATTTGTTATCGTGTATTTAGATGACATACTGATTTTCAGTAAAACAAGGGACGAGCATCTGAAACACTTGACTATTGTGATGAAGAGATTACAGCAAGAGAAGCTACTCATAAACATGAAGAAATCCTCATTCATGAAAACAGAGCTCATTTATCTAGGATTCGTTATTTCGGCATATGAGTTGAGGATGGATCCAGATAAGGTGGAAGTGATCAAGAATTGACCATCACCGAAGAACATATTTGAAGTGAGAAGTTTTCATGGATTGGCTAGTTTCTACCGAAAGTTCATCAGGAATTTCAGTGGAATTAGCGCAGCAATGATGGATACAGTGAAGAAAAGACATAAATCTTTTCACTGGACAGAAGAGGCTGAGAAGAGTCTTAATCTGTTGAAAAGGAAAATTACGGAACAACCAATTTTGGTGTTGCTTGATTTTCAAAAGACATTTCAAGTGAAATGCGATGCAAGTGGATTCGCAATAGGGGCAGTCTTGAGTCAAGAAGATAGACCAATAGCATACTTCAGCGAGAAGCTGAATGAAGCGAAAGTGAAATACTCCACTTATGATAAGGAGTTTTATGCTATTATACATGCATTAAAGAAATGGAGGCATTACTTGATTCCCAAAGAGTTTGTCTTATACAGTGATAATCATGCACTGCAATTTGTAACTCAACAAGAAAAGTTGAATTAGAGACATGTAAAATGGGTCGAATATATGCATAATTTCACTTTTGTGATTAAACACATTTCAAGTACTACTAACAAAGTTGCTGATGCTTTGAGCAGAAAGTGTTTGCTATTGCAGGAGTTCAAAGTCAAAACATTGGGTTTTGATGATCTCAGGGACATGTATGCAGATGATCCATATTTTCAAGAAGCATATGAAGCAGTTGAGAATCCAGTTCTCAGAGATAGAAGCCAATGGGTAGAGTACATGATCCAGGAAGGATTACTATTCAAAGGTAATCAACTTTGTATTCCAAAATGCTCCATGAGAGAGAATCTGCTGAAGGAGAAACACAGTGGAGGATTGGCCGGACATTTCGGTCATGAAAAAACATTCACGAAGTTGAATGAGTCATATTTTTGGCCGGGAATGCGAGCGGATGTCAAGAGATTCGTGGACATATGCATAATTTTCCAGCATTTGAAGGGAAGGAGATAGAATGCAGGATTTTATCAACCATTTCCCATACCTGAGAGGCCGTGGGATGCAATCAACATGTATTTCATATTGGGGTTGCCAAGAACGCAAAGAGATTTTGATTCAATCTTTGTGGTGGTGGATAGATTTTCCAAGATGGCACACTTCATTCCATGTCAGAAAACCAGTGACGCAACTCATATTGCGAACCTGTTTTTCAAAGAGGTCATTCGACTTCACGGTTTGCCAAGGAGCATAGTTTCGGATAGAGATACGAAGTTCATAGGGCATTTCTGGAGGACATTATGGAAGAAGCTGGGAACTAACTTGTTGTTTAGTTCAGCGTATCATCCTCAAACGGATGGACAGACAGAAGTAGTGAACAAAAGTCTGGGAGACTTGCTGAGAACCTTGGTGACAGAGCACCATAGCCAATGGGATAACATATTACCACAGGCAGAGTTTGCTTATAATGACTCAGTCAATAGGAGCACAGGGCAGAGTCCATTTCAGGATGTCTATGGCATGCAACCGAGAGGAATTTCTGAGCTGATGGATTTGGAACAGACTGCGACTAGGAGTGCTAGTACATAATAATTCGCAGAGGCGATGATGGAACTTCACAGTCAGGTGAAGGAGCGATTATAGAATTCAAGCCAAGAGTATAAGCGTAGAGAAGATCAACATAGAAGACAACTTCAGTTTGAGGTGGGTGACTTGATTCTGGCACATTTGAGGAAGGAAAGGTTCCTGAGGGGAACATATAATAATCTCAATATGAAGAAAATCGGGCCATGTAGGGTCTTGAGAAAATTTGGGGCAAATGCTTACGAGATTGAATTACCCGATGGGATCGGAATTTCTCCGATATTCAATATCTCAGATTTGTACCCATAGAAAGCTGAGGGAGCAGGAGAAGAAAATGAACAGTCAGTGGTTTAGTGGAAAAAGAAGATGCCAGTTGCAAAGAATCCACAAATGGAAAGCATACTGGATAAAATAATTAGCAAGAAGACCAGGCGAAAGCAATACTTTGAATATTTGGTCAAGTGGAAGGGCCATCCAGTTGAAGATGCTAGCTGGGAAAGAGAAGCAGAGATTCAGAAGCATGGACAGACTGTGCAAGATCTCATGGACAGGAGCCCATGAAAATTTCCAAGCGAGGGAGTATGATGCAGGAGCATCGTCAACATCAAGCGAGCGTGGGGCAAGCGGAACACATTTTGAGAACATGATAAATTGTTTAAAACTTTCAAAGAATGGATGCACCAAACTTAAATGTGATAGTTAAGGAGAGGCATACTTATATATTGTAAAAGGACCTTGAGCGATCCGCTCTCATCCATAGTAGGTAGAAAGCATGTATGTAAGTAGGTAGAATTCAATTCTAGATTAGACAGTTTTTGAAGGAAAGAGGGAAACGGGATATAGACACCCTCATTGTGTATTGTAACATTATTGAAGCATGAACATAGGAGAGAGCATAGAGAGAGAAGCAGAGAGCTAGGTAGCAGATTCCATGTACAAAAGTTTTGAATTTATATAAAGAAAGCTGTGATTCAGACTCATGGTGTTCACATATTCTCTGTGTATGCATCTTTGAATGTTATGTTCATGAATGGTTTATTCTTTCTGTCATGCAATTTCTTTTATGCTATGTATGAATGATTTCTTGTTGAATGTTTTGAAATCTGAGAGAGGAAGAGTAAGGAGAATGAGTTTCAATTGTTTCTCTATCTGAGTAAGATTCCTGCAAGGAGTGCAGTTGAATCGTCTGCAAGGAGTGCGTCGACCAGGAGTTTAGAGGGTCGTCTCTGAAAGATCAGAAGAGATAGTGGTTGTTCTCATTTCCTCAGAGTGCAGTTGGGCATAGGAGCCATGCAAGGTGTGCACAGGTCGAGGAGAGTCTTAGAGTTGCGTATATGAGCAAAGCTATTTGAGAGATCGTTGCTGCAGAGTGTACTCTAGGTCGAAGAGCGTACAACATTTCAGGTGTTTGGAGGTTGCCGCAAGGAGTGCGTGCAAGGATCCTCTTTGAGGCTCGAAGTTGTGAGAAGCTCAGGAGGAGTAAAGCCTTTGAAAACATTGAGGGGCCTCAGAAGTTTGTAGTGCAAGTGGATAAGTCCAGGGAGGAGTCCTTGGTTTCCTTCGTAGAAGTCATCAAAGGGAAGAGACCGGCGGTCAGGAATCTGTGGGGAGGATTAGCGAAATCCTGCCAGCCGTAAGATCTGCCAGAGAAGTGAGGAGGTTACAGTAGCGTGCGGAGTTTACCCACAGGAGAACGTGGGTCGTTGGATCCTCGCCTAGTTACCCGTTAGCCGTTGGATCAGCCGGGAGTTGCATAAGGTTTAAGTTTCGTGAACGGGAGGAGGAAAAAGCCCGACAAGAGGGTGGCCATCGGGATTTCAGCATTCGTGAAATTGGGAGTCACGAGGACAAATGATCGGGAATTTTCATAGAGAAAATCCCGGAATCAATCTGAGATGTCCATCTTGGGGTGAAATGTTGCGATAATCGAGTGCCCATCGGTATTTCGGTGACCGGGGTTCTAAGTTGACAAAGAAATTGTGTCATCGGGGCATTGAAAGTCTCGGAATCCCGAGGTTGAATCAGGGTTGTCCATCTTGAGGGGAAACGTGGCGAAGATCTAAGATCTTGGGAAAAGTCCTGAAAGGGAAGACTCCATCAGAGTTTCAGGACTCGGCATATCGGAAGTTATATGAGCAAGAGATCGGGAAAATCCATGTTGGAAACCCCATAAACGATC
Organism: Picea engelmannii; assembly: GCA_009831015.1. NCBI lineage: Eukaryota > Viridiplantae > Streptophyta > Pinopsida > Pinales > Pinaceae > Picea > Picea engelmannii. The sequence goes on along the minus strand of ML800378.1, from coordinate 513,865 downwards.
GGAGCTGTCCATCAGTTGGGACACGTGGGCGAGATCGGAAGCCCCATCGGAATTTCGGTCATCGGGACTCACATAGGTAATTTTTTTGGTTTTAACATTGGAGAAACCTGAGGGTTGATATGAACCATCCATCCACTTGGGACACGTGTCAGAAATCTGAAGAAAGTCAGGAATCAAAATTTTGGAGTTCCTGTGGGAAAGAACCCAAGGTACTTGTTCTCTTGGAATCTTGAAGTAACAAGAGCTTTCCATCCTGAAGGATGCATGGCGACAATCGTGACTTCTGAGAAAAGCTATAGGAGAAGTCATATTGGAAGTCGGAGGATCAAGGATCCCGTGGACAAAGCGTCCATGCATTTCTGCATAAGAAATTCCTAAACCCCGAAGGGAGGTAAGGCTACAGTCTTATGAGAACAGGTCACATGATTAGGGCATAGCCAGGAGGAGCTAAAGCTCAAAGGGAGCGCGTTGGGATATCGAAGATCGGAAATTTGAGGAAGCAAGTGTTTGTGACATCGGGGATTGGAAAACCCCGAAACCCGATTGTGACTTTCTGTTGTGAACATATAAGGGATCAGGCCTAAAGGCTGTAAGGTCAAATTTAAATAAATATTCCAGGGGAGAATCGAAGGAGACACTCCGACTCGAGGGTGAACTTTGAACGATCCTTAAAGACCGGGAGGTCAGCGCAAAGGCCTTTTACCGAGGCAAGGGGTGAGGCTGTGTCAGATATTCGGTCCAACCCAACCTCATTTTTGTAAAGAGTCCCAAGTAAGGATTTTATGTTCCAGAAATAACCAAAACAACAGTTTTATTTTGTATGCCAAGTCCCAGGTCCATAATTGTCTACGCCAAGAAGAGTTTTGTTGTGGCCAGAATTTTAGTGATAATGCATTGCAAACATTTTTTGCCAATAAGAGTCTCGACTGATCTCCACCCATCCACAATAAAATATCTTCACCTGAGTGCAGCTGGACACCCTAACTGGTAAGTGACCTTATAAAATTTTTCCATTCCAAAGCTATGTTTTCAATGAGTCCCAAATCCTCACTGGACCTCCATTGATTGATGACAAAACCCCAGGAAGACTGAGCCTTCGCTTGATAGAAATACCAAATATTTTTATTTTTTAACACCAATAAAAGCTCTTGAGAAAGTATAGAAGCGTTTCCAATGCCTAGAATTTTATCTAATCCAATGAGGACCGAACAACCATTTCCAGGCTTCCAAATCAACCAGTGAGTGATGAGGGGCAAACATTTCATTAAGTTTTTCCAGAAGTGAGAGGCCAAAGGTTGTGTTACCAGAGTTGATCTAAGCCAAGTATCCACAAAAGTGTAAGGGAGATATTTATCTTTGATCACCCGATGCTAGATCCCGTCCCCCATCAAGACTCTCCACAGAGAGTTTGTTGCGAGCGCCCTGTTGAATAAGAAAATATTCTTGAGCCCCCCACCTCCCAATAGTTTCGGTTAGACAATTTGAACCCAACTGCAAAGATGTATACCATGATCTTTACGACCCCTTGTCCAGAGAAAGTCATAGATCAACTTGCAGATCTTTGAGAGAACCACAATAGGAACTGCCGCAAGTGCCATCCAAAATACCGACTGGGATTCCAATAATGCCTTCGCTAAAATGCAACGACCTCTCAAGGTTAACCAATAGTTACACCAATGATTTATCCATTTTTCAAACTTTATAAGTAGCCATCTCCAGTCTTAATTTTTTTTTTTTTTTTTTCCGCTTTAATGAAATATCCTAGGTCCTTAAATCCCAAAGCCAATTCCATGAAATTGAAAGTAAATAAGTCCTTTTAACTTGCCAAATCAACATCTTCAAGCCCCACATAATGGAAAGTAGATTTTCTATGATTGATTTTTAATCCCGAAGCGCTATAGAATTGTTCCAGGATATTCTTTACCAATAGCCATTCTTTAATAGAGGCCTTTGTCATGATGATCACATCATCGACAAATATAAAGTGTAAAAGTTTTACAACTCTATAAACCATTACCCCTGTCAAATTTCCCAACTCTTGACCTTGTTTCAATAAAATGCTAAGAGTCTCCATAATAAGGATAAATAATAAAGGCGAGAGCGGACATCCTTGACAAAGACCACGTTCACTGTTGAAAAACTCTGAGGTCTCCCCATTTATCAACACCACGAAGGATGCGCTGGTAACACAACTCATAATCCAAGAACTAGAAGTAGCACTAAAGCCGGTTTTTGTAAGGATTAAACGAAGGAAATCCCAACTAACACAATCATAATCCTTTTTCAAATCCAGTTTTAATATCAGAGCCTTTTATTTTTTTGATTTGATGCTATGGATACATTCATGCACCATCCCTACGACATCCAAAATTTGTCTACCTTTCAAGAAACCCAATTTTTCTGCAGACAAAGCCCTCGAGAGATTGGGTTTAATTCTGTTGGCGATCACTTTGGAAATTATTTTATTACAAATATTACAGAGCGCAATGGGTCTAAAATCGCCAAAGTTTCGAGGAGAGTTCTCCTTAGGAATCAAATCTAGGAAAGTCAAATTTAATTACCTTTGAATCTTACCTCTGATCCCAGAGTCTTCAGCCAGATCTAATAAATCATCACCAATCAACTCGAAAAAAGGGGTAAAAAAATCAACAGTCCAGCCATCCAGGCCCAGAATTTTGTCTTTTGCGAAAATACTTAAAATGTCCCAAATCTCTTGTTTAGTAACAAGTCTGTCTAAAAGTACATTATCTTCCTCAATCAAAAAAAGTTGATACAGTCTCGCTAAATTGACTTGTTCCATAGGAGCCCTCGGATCGTCAACAACATATAACTATTTAAAATATCTAGAAGCCTCTCTTTTGATCTCCTCCTGTCCTCTAATGGTCTAACCATTTTCAACATCTATCTCCAAAATATGCTTCTGATTTCTTCTGGCACTGGAAAACTTGTGAAAATATTTAGTATTACGTTCACCACATTTTAACCAAGTGGTGCGACTCTTTTGTCACCAATATTCCTCTTCATTTTTAAGAATATTGATTCGCTTCGATCCCAAAGTTTTCAAGTGTGATTCAACAACAATGTCTAACCATCCCTAGACAGACCTGAATAGCCTTGACTTATGTCCTCCTCCAGAGATTCCAACTTGTGAATATTTTCACGTTGATTATGCCTCACCCAAGCTTTAATTTGGGAATTTAATGTCTTCAATTTCCAGACAATTCTGTGTTGTATGTCCAATTCCTCTAGGAAGGCCGTATCCCCCCAAACATATTTCACGATCAAAGAAAAAATTGTCTTCACCAACCAAGTTGGATTTAACTTAAACAGACAGGCCACCTGTACCTGAGTGAAATCAAATTGCGCTATCATAGGTGCATGATCATATATGAAAGGGAGCTCAACCCATGATCGATACCATCCAACAAAAGACAATAGACTTTCCACCACTAGAATGTGGTCTAATATTTTAGCAATGCATGTGCCCCCAACTTCGCCATTTCTCTAGGTAGGTACCAAAACATCCAATTCTAGGTCAACTAGCAAATGATCCTTGATCAGTTCTATAAAATAGTTAGCATGTCTATCCATGTGTGCCGCTGACCCCCATACTTCATCTGCACCCGTGGTAAAATTCAAATCTCTTGCAAGTATCAAATTTTTAGCTTCTAACAATCCTTTTGACACCAAACGATCCAAAAATAAAAGTCTCTCATTACATGTGACATAAGCATTAAAAAAATTGATAACTCAGTGATTTTCTAAGGAGATGCCCAAAAAAAAAATGTCTCCACCACACAGTGTAGGGTCTAGTGTGAACTTTTTAGGGTCCCAAGTCACCAAGAGATCGCCCGAGGTGCCAACTGAGCTAACATCACACACATACCAGCTGGGTACAAATTTTTGCATAAATAGACGAGCCTTGTCCTCAACAACAAGTGTCTCTTGTAAAAATATAATGTTAGGGTTTACTTTAGTGATTAATCTACGCATGGAGGAAGATTTCAGGGAGCCTCTCACCCCTCTGAAATTTAGGGAGAGAAGAATATTATTTTAACCAGTGCAAGGGATTTTAATACTCTAAGCACCTCAGTATTTGAAACAAATTTAGTAGTATAATCAGGTGTAACGGAAGGGAGAGTGGCTTTCTTTTGTGCACTCCTTGTCTTAATAGGTGAGGTCTCAAAACCCAAACCTATTGACCAAGCATAGCTGGACCCAACCCCCCCATTAACTTCCCCCTGTTTGTAGGACAAATCTGTAGATAAGGGTGGAGAGATATCATAGTTTCCTTGAAAAGTTACGAGGGGAACATGGTCCCCCACCTCACGAAGAAGAGGCACCAAAGTATCCAAAGTTTCCACCAGAGTACAGTCATCTGGTTCTTCCTCTCTAAAACCTGAGAGTATAAGAGGTTCCTTTACCCCCTCCACAGTCTCTAAAGAAATAACCTCAGAGTGTGCAATAAAAATAGTAGTGTGGGATTCCGTCCCAAGTAGAGTACTAGTAGCAGGGGAGGACATCCTAGACACCTCCCTTGAAAGAGAAAAAGTAGGTTTAAATGACTGTGTCTTCTCTCCCAGGTGACTAGGAACACATGAGTATCAGTCCAAAGAGTTTGTCTTAGAAGACGACTCGACTAGGGTGGAATGTACATGCAAACCAATCTCTGGACAAGAAGAATCTAGAACTAACTTTTCCAGGGAGGTCAACGAATGAAACAAAACAAGACAAATAGTTCCGAGTTTACCTGTAAGTGTTTCAGAATCCGAGAAATATGGATAGTACTTCATCCTGAACAGATGAGAATCACAACCCATGGAGCCCACAATAGGTGAATCACATATTTGAATTTTTCGAGGACAAGTATATTCCAACTCCTCCTCATCCACTAAGCACTGGCATGAGTTTCTCAAGTGACTGGTCCTACAACATAGTGTGCAATGAAAGGGGAGGCCTAAGTAATCCAACCTTTGTGAGTACAACTGGTCTATCCATTGTATGTCAAGGGTATCCAACAAACCCGAATGAATATCCACCTCCACTAAAATTCTGCCCAATTTTCTGTTAGGAGCACAAAGCGCTTGTTCATCCATGCCAATAAACCGACCAATAGAATTTCCAATTTCCATAATAGCCTTTAAAATCCATAAATTTAATGGGAGACTGGGTAAGAGAACCCACAGGTATCTAAACTGAAAATAGTCATGTGTAGGGTCGAAGGATATCCTCCAACGTTTTAACATGATACTACCACCATTATATGGCCATAGTCCCTTTAATATCTTTTCAACATCCTCTGACAAATGAAAGTTGAAACCAAACCAACCGCGCGGGAGGTAGAATACCTCTTGGAAATATCCAAAAATAGGAAGTCAATGGGTCTTTACCCAACTATAAAGAGGTGTAGTACACCTGCGATGGTATGAAAACCACCCAACCAAAGCATTCGGGGCTAAATTAGCCGCTTCCTCCAGACCCAAGTCATCCCCTAATGTCATTTTTCTTCTTGACCAGTTAGGAGGCCATGGTTTCTTGGAAAAAGGTCTTCGAGAGCCTGACTTTGTAGTTTTTCTCACATGATAGTCAATAGATTAAGTAAGTCCAACAATAGAAATCAGACTAGAAATACTAACCACGGGGTGAACTGCAGGAGCACAAGCTATGAAACCCGAAGAACTAACAAAAGGTGGTGTAACAAGGTGATGAGTAAGAGAAGGGTCCGAAAGAGGAGACAATTTCGATGGTAATAAATTACCATTAGTGCACAGTTTTGGGTTTAAATGCAAGGGAGGTGGGTCATATAGGCCCGCCTTCTCCCAGGCCTCCTCGTTAGCCGAACTCATGAGTGTGCTAACAGCCTCCTCTGTCATCTGAGCACAATAGAAACCAAAATAAAACCCCACCTAGCTCCCACCGTAAAGGCTCCTCGGGGGTGATTACCAATGTAGCCACAGGTCCAGTGTAGAGGAAAGATCAGATAGTTAATCAGTTATGGTAATCAGAAGATGAGGACAAGGTTTAAATGACTCTTTCAAATCCAGATTAAGTAGAATGACAACAAATAAATTAGAATTAATGCCTCCAGATAACGACATTCACCCCCCCCCAGACAAGTAGAGAAGGTGCCAGACTACAATCAAGTTCCTCCAAATAAAAAAAAAAACACTAATACTAGAGCACCAACCATCTAAGCAAACCAAAACACAGTAAATATGGCCAACAGTTAAAAACCATAGTAAGGGAGCCCAAAACTAAACCCCCCCGACGCCATTAGATCCCATCCGAAGGTGTTGCAGGTTTTTGAAAAATCAATTCCCCTAATTGAGAAGGAGATAGATAACACAAAAATTGTTTCAAAGCATTTAATATTGGCAAAGTATCATTGGATAAAATAAATTTTCCAATTAATGTTTTGGATTCCACTTTGTATTGTTTCCATGCATTGCATTATAGGTGGCGTGGAGAGAAAATATTGCATGGTATGATTTAATTTATAAAGTTGAAATTAGACATTTGGGCCACTTGAATGAGTGCTTGAACTTGCTGAAAGAAAGATGCTTGTTGCATAACAAGACAAAAATTATTGTTTTAAAGTTGAGTGTTTGTTGATGTCTAATGCATGAAGTTGATGGCAAAAAAAGTGGCAATTAGATTTTCATAAAACCCGTTCACTTTTTTGAGAAGGAAAAACACATCCATGTAATTTAGTTGACAAATTGGTAAATGAAACATATTGTGTGTTTTATAATGCTAAGAAAGATATGCATGTTTTCACTGCTAAAAAACACAAGCATTTTCTCTAGTAAAAAAAACATGTTTTAGATTGTCACTGCCCTTTTATTTATTGACTTTCACTATATCCAAAATGATATCATGGTTCAAACACCATAATTACATGAACATGAAACTTGGATTTAGTGGAAGATTTGGTAGTTCTTTTGAGGTTGGAAATGCTTTTTGTCACCTATTTTTGCATTTAATCTTCATAAATATTCAATAGATTAGAGATTTACATTATTTTTTAAAAGTCTTTCATTGTAGTATTTTTGAAATGGAAATGGAAAAAGTTCCAAACCCTTAAGTTCCAAATCCAAATCCTTAGGTTTTAAGTCTAAAAATTTCAAACATAAACCCCAAACATTGAAATTTTGAATATAAACTCACAAACTCTAGATGTCCACGAAAATGTCCCACCACATATAGATCAAAATGTGGATACCTTGTTGGATATTGACAACCTAAGATGTTTAATTAGTGTTTTTATGGTTCATTGTGTATAGAGAGTAAAATCACCTTGAATATGTAGGAAGGTTGGGTTATGAAAAAAAATCAAAGAATTAAATATAATTAGAGGATATGTTTAAACTTTTCATAAACCCCCATATCATCTGGTGGTGGGTGGGACTATCATCTAATGTTGGCGCTAATCATTCATCTTGCAGTGGGGGTTGACAAATATCTAGCAATGGGGTGGATTAATTATTTAGTGAATGTTTTTCATTCATGTCCATGCACATTTTGTGCCCATATTTGATCACAACTCTTCACCTCAGATTTCCCATGATGGATTCTTAAGTGATGTAAATATCTTGGTATGTACTATTTAGGGGAATTTGTTCTCCAAGGAAAACCTTGTAGGAATCCCCCCTTCTTACCTGGAATATAAAGATGGAGGGTGACTCAACCGCTAACCACAATAGTAGCTGGTAACCCTTAAGAACTTGACTGAATTTCAACTCATGACCTATGGCCTCATTGGAAAGATACCTTTGGTTAATGGTTGAACCACTTGAGCTAACCCTTATGTTTTTTTTGGGGGATTTGTACTTATTTTGTTTCCATTAATTTTTCTTGTAGTGTTTATAAAGCTATTATATAATTTTTAAATTGTGGTTGCTATAATATTTTTCTCCACCCTACAATGTTCATGTGACCACCTTCATTGTAGACACAAGTTTCACCATTTCCACACATACACTCTATGATCTACACTACAAAAATTACTAGAGACAATGGTTGCCACCACCACAACATTAAGTATTCCTTTATAATGTTTTGTAATGGTTTATATGTACTATTTTTATTTGTTGATTAAATTGATTCATGACATTGTCTTTTAAGATGTGATTAATTCCTTTTTAATGGTTTATATATAGGTAACTATTGATCCCATTTCCCTTAGTTCCAACATCATTTTTCTCACAAAGGGTTTGCATAACCAAGTGGTAATATTAGTTTCATAGATTATATTGTTTTCTCTAATGCCATTCTTCAATGTTTAACCACACAATCCATAGTATCATCACCTATAAATCTCCTAACCTAATAACTCCACTAACCCACAACCCTCCACCTTCATTAACTATATTGACCACCTTTGCCTACTATTGACCACCGTTGGCCATGGTTGACCAATGTTGACTTTATTGACCATGGTGAACCATACTATTTCATGGTTGACCAACATTCCTCATGATTGATCTAACAACCCACTTGTAACCATGTAAAAAAATTGACTTATATTGGCCAATACCTACTATTAGTCAACATCGATCCCTTATCACAACTAGTGACCTATCCCTCGCCATGGAATACTAACCATGTTGGTTCTTTAATAGAACCAATGTTTGCATAAAGTGTCCAACAAAGGTCTACAGTGGTCTAATGTGCCAACATATTAAACCTTCCAAAGGAAGGGGGTCTCACCTAAGGCATGTTTGATAGTTGTTGATTAATGTAGGTGAAAATTTGGAGATTAGTGGAAAAGTAGAATTCATTATTTAACCTTTAATCATATTCTTAAAAGAAAACAAAAAGTAATGCATGCGCGAAGATCACAAAAATGTAAACATCATCAAGATACACCATAACAAAATAAATATGAGAAGAAAAATAGTGCACTCCCATTATGATAATCATATTATGGATTGAATATAGGAATTACACCTTAAGCATGACTAGAGTTTGATAGTCACATAGTCATGTACATATTACAATCAATAGAACTAACATTAGATAGCTAGAGGTAAAATAATCATCAACTCATTCAACCATGAAACCTTACATAACAACCTTAATATCTATATATAGGTTATTAATGTTCAGAATATGTTATATTCTTTGCATGGTTATCTCCACGTGCTAGGGGGGTCGGGGATGGATCCCTTACAAAAACAATTGGGTTGTTTTTGGTCCATTTTTGGCCTGTTTTGTGTTCTTCGGCTAATGGTTTTTCGACCCATTGTAATCTAATTATGGTTAAGGAATTATGATTGTAATCTAATCCAAGTTAATAGATTATGGTTTTGGATGCCATATAATACCTATATATTTTATTGTAAATAGTGAAGTTAATATAGGGAGCAAGATAGAGGTGTGGTTCTAAGGCTTGTTATTTTTTCCATTTAAGGGTTTCTACGACAAATCTCCATGTACTGTGTGTTTTCCATTGTTGTTATTTCTATTTTTCTTAAGAATTTGTATGAATTGTTTCACTTCAAGGGTTTAAAACTTACATTTGGTATTAGTGTGAGGTTATTGGCTTCATGGGGATGACTTTGTTGCTAAGGGTTTGAATCATTTTCGATAGAGAAAGTTTATCTTGGGTCTATGATAAACCTAGCTTCAATGGGATTTTTGTGGTGATAATTATTGTGTTTAAAGAGAATCATGAGAAGTTCTAGAATTGAGATTGAGAAATTTAATGGTCAATATTTGAGCTATGGAAGTTTAAGAAGGAGGAGCTTCTTGTAGAAAAAGAATAGTGGGTCACTGTGGATCCTAGTATTGCACCTATGAGTATGTTGGTGATAGACTAGATGAAGTTGGATAGGAAGTCAAATAGTACCATCTAGTTATCTCTTTCAGATTCAATGTTATTGAATGTTTCGAGAGAAGCTACAACCAAGGAGTTACAAGATAAGTTAGGTATTTTGTATCAATCTAAGTCCCTAGTAAACAATTTTTTCCTTCAAAATAATTTTTACCTTCAAAATAATTTTTACCTTCTAAGGATGAATGGTGGAGACTTTGTGATAGAGAATCTAAATACATTTAACACTATGGGAAGTCAATTTTTTTTTGTTGGTATTAAAAGTTTTGACAAACATAAGTGCATTATTTTACTGTATTCTTTAGAAGATTCATGGGATAGTTTGGTTGTATCTATTGGGAGTAATGGAACCACATTAAAGTTTTATGATGTTGTTGCATCCTTACTATTGAAAGAAATGAGGTGGAAAACCATGGATAGTTAGAGCACAAATGCCTTATCTATAAGAGGTTGTTCCTAAGATAGAAATAAAAATACATCTTCAGGAGGACATCTAAATCTAGAGGTAGATCTAAACCTCCAAGGAATTCCTTAAGGAAATGATAGAAATGTGTTAAAGCTATGCATTATAAGAAAGATTGTATATCTAAAAGTTTTGATAAAGGTAAGTTATTTGATGATGTTCCTTCCATAGAAGGGAAGGAATCCTTAGAGGAAGGAGGGGATATGTACTTGGATTCTATAAGAACACATTCATATCATGATGTATGAATAATAGAATCATGTTCTTATTTTCATATCACTTGTCATAGGGAGTGGTTTCATGAATATTAAAATTATAATGGAGGTGATGTTTTCTTAGGAGATGAATCGACAACTAGAATCACAAGACATATAAGGGTTAAGTTGTTTCTCAAGGATGGAAGGATTAGAACACTCCTTGGGGTCTTGCACATTCTAGAGATGGATAGAAACTTGATATCCATAAGTCAGATGAGTGATTCAGGTTTACATACTGTGTTTGAAAAGGAAACCTAAAAAATGGTTCAAGGAGCAATGGCGTTGATGAGGGGAGTTAGGAATGGAACTCTATACAAGTTGTTGGGAAGCACAATCAATGATGGGTGTAAGAGTTCTATTTTTCTTGAGGGTGGAAATGAAGAATATAAAACCCCTACTATATATTGAGAAAACAAAATGCTATGGCATCAAAGGCTAGGACATATTGGAGAGAAGGGACTTCAAGCATTACATAGTAAAGGTATAGTTGAAGATATGTTTGATTGCACACTAGATTTTGATTTTTGTGAACATTTCATATATGGTAAACATAATTGGGTAAGATTACCCATTTGGTTCTACAAAAGCAAAGGGAATCTTAGATTTAGTAGACAATGATGTGTTTGGACTTATTCTTGTTCCATCGCTAGGTAAATATGTGTATTATGTTTTATTCATAGATGATTTCTCAAGGAACACATGGATTTATTTCCTCCAAAAGAAATACGAGGTCTTTAATAAATTTAAATAGTTTAAGGCTCTTGTAGATAATCAAATAAAGAAGACAATAAAAGTGTTGAGGACAGATAATGGTGGAGAGTTTTGAGGAAATGAATTCAAGGATTTCTATAAGAAGTGTGGAATTGCAAGGAAAAATACTACTCCATACACACCTCAATAGAATGGATTTATAAAAATAATGAATAGGAAATCAATGGAAAAGGAAAGGAGCATGATAAGTGGTGTTGAGTTAGAAAACAATTATGGGAAGAGGTAGTGGATATTACACGTTACTTGAAAAAACAATCACCTCCATTAGTGTTGGTTTACAAAACTCTGAACGAGGCATGGATTGGTAAAAACCCTCTCTTAAACATCTCAAAGTTTTTGGTTGTGATGCTTATGTACATATTCCAAAGGAAATAATATTAATCTAGATAATAAATATTACATATGTATCTTTATTGATTATAAAGATGGTATAAAAGGTTATAAACTTTGAAACCTAGTAACTATGAAGACTATTTATAGTCACGATGTTTTTTTAGAGGGGTTAAAGATATTTCCAAATAAGAAGTCCTACCAAGGGAAAAGAAACCAAAGATAATAGAGTTTGAGTTTGAGGATGTAGAATTCGACTCATCAAAAGAAGAAGAACCTCATATTCTAGTTTTGAGGATATCGATTTGGGAAAGAAGGAAACTAGAAATGTATACTCCATGAAATTTTCATTCTAGTTTTTCTTTATCTGTTATCGATGATTATCCCAAAACCATTAGGGAGGCAATGGATTTAGAGGAAATTAAACTCTAGAAGAAGGCCATGATCAAAGAAATTTATTCCTTGGATAAGGATGAGGCTTAGGATCTAGTTGAGTTGGATAATGAGCTACTTGATTCGCTGACCAATATTGTATTCATAAGATGGACAACATTTACCCCCAACTGGTGTTGGATATATGGGCTGACCTGGTTTCTACCTTTAGGCTTCCAAAAAAACCCTACAAACCATCAACCCTTCTGGAGACCAGAAGGAAACACTGCGCACAGAGTGCACAATGAAGTCTCACATGAGATGGATTATGGGTGATTGCAGGACCCAAATGTATGAAATTGTGGAAGGGATGTTTTCCATGGGGATTTTAGTGTTGAACCAAAAATATGATTTGGGCTCAACATGGTGTTTAACACCTTCATTCCTCCACAAGTTTTCCTGAGGGTTTCTCTTAGCAACCCTTTGTGCTATGGTTCCAGTTGAAGACAGTGGTGGGGGTCATAGTGACTATGGCCTCTACCATTGAAAGACTATCAGTTGGATTCCTTCAAAGGGTTTTTATCTAAGTATGCAAAGACTTATCAAGCACTAGAGAGTATCTGGTAATAAGGTTAAGTTAGTTGGAAACAATCCAGGTCAGTTCAGGGTTGTTGTAGTCAGTTAGGTGAGTGCTTCCAGGATCAGTTGAGGTATAGTAAGGTCAAATGGATATCAAATTCATGGTTTTACTTACCCTAATATCATCTATTTTTTAGTAGTATAACAACCACAATCATCGCTATGCCCATCCTCATCTTAAATGGTACCCAAACAGGACCATCCCGACCTTGCTCAGCTTGTTATGGGACCATGTTATTTTCCCCTCAGGGGAGGCCTTCCCGGGGTAATTTTTGAGTTCTAAAACCCTCTCACATTTTAATGCCTCATGTCAGTTCTTCGCAGTTCATATTTGATGATCTAAGCATGTAGTTTGCAAAAATTTTATCGTTGTCCCCTTTCGCCTATCATTAGGCGGGTTCCGTGGGGACGAGGTCCTTTCACAAAGAATAAAATGAATTCTGGTCACATTTTGGGAAACAAAATTCTTTCATATTGTAGGGGTTAGGAAAATATTTCCAATGAACTATAATGAGCCCGATTCTGAGTCCGTATGACCTTCCTACGGAGGATGCAAAGTTCACGTTACTCGAATGGACAAAACCAACAACTATGACTTCTTGGTCTGATTATGTTCAGATTTATGTTTTAAAAAGAAAATAAAACGTAAGGATGGTGTAGGGAAGTGTGAGATATTTCCAATGATATATCTCGTACTTGGATTTGACCCTCGGTTGGTGAGAACGAGCCTTCACAAGTTCATGACCACTTTTGGAAACCATATTGGTTGCAGTGGTTCAAGGTTAAACAATTGTTCGTAAAGAGTTTTAAATCAAGGACTCAATGATGAAAATATATATTGTAATTAGATACCTTTCCAATGGCTCCTAATTTACCTCATTTTGAAATCAGATGGCCCGGTTAGAGCTGTCACAATTTTGTCAACTATTTCGGGCAAAGGGGGCCAACGAGCTTGCATAGCATGGTTTCATGACAACTAAAACAGTCATTAATGCCCCCAACACACAAATATATGGACATATCATCGAATTAATCATCGATACCTTTCCGAAGGTACTTCATTTTCCTCAATTGGATATTGTATGGAGATGTGGCACCTTTCACAAGATTGGGTGTCAAGTGGGCCCACCAACAAGTCAAGGCCTTTAAGCGATAACTGTTCTTGGAAAAAATTGAGGGGTGAGGTGGCATAATTTCATATTGGTGACCACATATTCTTGACGGGCTCGTCAATACCTTTCCAAGGACATGCTCTACGTCCAATTCCGACCTTGTATAATCTGGCAACATTTTTTGGCTAAGTCAACAAAGTCATGGTCAAAATTAAAAGTCAAAGTCAAACTTTGACTTGACACAATTTTCGAGGGAAATATTAACAAATAATGGAAAAATAAAAAAATAAAAAAATTGAGAAAAGGGGAAAGGTGACATGCATCACTCATGCAAAATTGGGGAAATTAGAAAAATAAAAAAATTTGGAAAATACAAAACCCACCCTCCTCTCTTGGTTCATTTGACAGGTGCATTGGAGAGGGAAGGAGCTATGCAACTCAGAAAACCATGGCATAAAAGGGTTCAACTGAAGGTATTCATTGGTAAGAAAGACATAACCATGCACCAACCTCAGACACAAAGCCAGGTAGCCATGGATACCCTGCCTTTTTAACCGTGCTTTTGATTTCCCGAAGGTTTCATTACCGTGTTGGTTATGATGGGTTTTTTCACTGAAAAGGGTTTATTTATGCCATTAAAATTGTTATTTTAGAGTTGTTTCATGTCTCTCTATGGTTGTTAGTTCAGATGTATGGATTCTGGTGTATATAGTTCATTATTTTCCTATGCACAGATTCAAAGGGAAAGGGATTTGAACTCCTCTTTGGCACCAGGCCCAAGCCTCCAGACCCCTTTAAAAGAATGACATTTTCTGAGTCAAATGGCCATTTGCAGGCCTATACATTCTAACTTGGAGGCGCTGGGATTTGAACCGCAACCCCCTCACTTTTTCCTCATTAAAAAACCCTAGAAATTGGATAAAAATAAAAAAAAGGAGGGGAGGGGGTTTGAACCCAAGACCTCCCACTCCCAAACTATGGGAAAAAAGCCACTTCTATCAAAAAATTAAAAAAACCAAAATTTTGAATTTTTTGGTGGCCGACCACCCGTTGGCCACCAAGGCGCCACCACCTGCAATTCCAACCCTCTTTTCCACCCACACGCCTACTTCCCCGCACCATTCCACTCCTCTCCCCGTGCACTGCCAACCCCCCC
>ML800378.1:474493-498827 GCA_009831015.1 Picea engelmannii | reverse complement strand
CACAACCTCGCACCAGTCTAGACCTCCTCTCCCCTTCTCCCCACGCACTCCCTCCACTTCACAACCCTACTCCCCCCTTCCATATTCTCCTATCCCCTTTTTACTCCTCCTCCCTACAGGATTTCTCCACCTCACAACACCGTGCCTAACAAACTCCCACTCCCTCCTTCCATCACTTCTCCCAATCCTCCTCCTTCCCCGCGACCTCCACACTCCAAAAACCTCGCGCGGATGACCACCTCTCCATCTGCTCCTCCAACCACTACCGACCTATGATTTGTTGGGAGGGGGTTTTCGGGCTGGTCGTATGGGCGACCAGGGGCACCACGAGAGAGGGTTAAAATTGTTTTTTTAATTTAAATTTTTTATATATTATAAAATTTGTTTTAAATTTTTAAATTTTATTTTTTATTTTTTATTTAGTTTTATTATATATATCTAAAATACATAATATATAAAAAATGAAATTATTATTAAAAATTTATAATAAATCCAATTTTTTTTTAAATAAATTTTATATATGTTTAAACTATACAATTAAAATTCCAAGGGTCATTGGGCTTTTTAATGCCATAACTTCGCCATATGAAGGAGAAATTTCACCCGTAAATAGTCAAAATGATTGGGGAGAAGTAAAAAATGCATCCATGGCATTCACCTTCTCAAATTCAGCCCATAAATTCAGTGGCACGTCCCAGAGTGACAGGGACTCGTTATTGGCCCAAAAACACGTGATGGAAGGAGGCCTAATTGAGGGCCTTCGAGGCCAATTTGGGCCAAACAACGAAAAATCATTTCAGCTACAGGTATGTAGGTCTGTAGAAGCCTATCAATTCTAGTGTCCAACCCATAATTGTTCCTCGATTTCAAATTTTCCCTGATCAGTCTCCTGACCAACTCCTTCCCGTGTACCTTTCCGGGGCCATATCTTGCTCATCCAGAGTCATATTTACGCCAAATGAAAGGAAGAGGAAAGGTAGTGAGCAAAGATACAACATGGACACACCAAATCTCA
Organism: Picea engelmannii; assembly: GCA_009831015.1. NCBI lineage: Eukaryota > Viridiplantae > Streptophyta > Pinopsida > Pinales > Pinaceae > Picea > Picea engelmannii. The sequence goes on along the minus strand of ML800378.1, from coordinate 497,812 downwards.
GTTTTTTGGATTTTTGGTACAAGGGAAAATCCTCTCAAGATTCAATCCCAGGGGGTGCCTTCTTCGGAAAAGGCCCAAATCAAAGCCATGCTTCAGTCAACTCACACTAAAACTTCTAGGAAGAAAAATGGGGGTATAATCAGGTGTGAAAAGTGCCTGAAAAGTGAGCATTTCCTTACATACATTGACCAAGACCAAAGGCCCCTTTCCCTCCTAATAAACTCTTCAATTTCCCCACACCTTGGGGCTTCATCCAGGTGAATCCGACAACCATGGATGACCGTGAACTGTCCTAGTTCACTTCATCTATAGCTACAAAACATGGCATCAATCAAAGATTCTTTGGGATGGCACAAATCCCAAGGAAAATGATGATGTGACATATTAATTTTTGTCATTTTATGAAAATGACCTTTTTGTAATAGTTTGTAATAGTTTGACCTTTTTGTAAAAAAGTGTAATTAAAGGGTCAAATCAAATATGATTTAATTCCCTTTGGATAAGATCCCTTTTGGATAAGTTTACTTTTTGATTAAAAAACAAAAATAAAACTTTAATTGTTGGTCCACTTGTCAGCTTTCCAAAAGTGACAAGTGTCTTGTGACCTAACCTAAGCCTTCACCTCTTCTTTATAAATAAGAGGGATGACATTGTACAAAAAAAGGGGGATGATGAATATAGTACCAAAGCTCTGCTGAAATTTTCCAAAGATCTTTGTGTGTGTGATACTTGTTAAATTTTGGTTGTTGGGCATGGAACTTGTTGGTTAAGGGTTGAAGGGTAGTAGTAAGTACTTGTTATGTTAGCTATCTCCAGGAGGGATTGGTTAGCTAGGTGTTTGTTGCTGCTTCCTTGGGTTTAACTTACTTGCTTTCATTTACTAATAACCTTGTTTAACATGTTTGACGTGTTGTAGTGCAGATTTCCTAAAGTATTCAGCTATTTTTCAGACTTAGTTAGTGGTTGGGAGTTCTAGGTCCCCTTAGAACAACCCTTAAATAAGCCCCTTAGCTGGTTGTTTATACTTTCTTGATTTTTTTTTATTTTTCATGTAAATTTCAGTTATTATTTTCTTCTATTAACCTTGCTATCCCAAATAGGAAAATTGACCATTTTGGTCAATTTATGCACCCAGGACAACCATATTAGGTGGATGTTATCTAACTTTTATGTGTAAATTTCTATTTCATTTAATTCAATTTTTCATATAAAATCACTAAAATTTCGTTGTTTTCCTGCAAGGATACAATCCAGTCACCTATTCTGCTTCTGTTAAGTGGTTGGGGACCATCTAAATACTTGTTTGAGGCAAAGGGGCTAGTAGGACAACAAAGAAAAAACATCAGATCTGATAGGTAAATCCACCCATTCACACTCATTTTCACCCTGAATTCATCTGCACTCATTCTAAATTCTTTTGCACATGTACGCATGTCAATATGCTTTGCTCGTGTAGATAGGTTGACTAGTTTGCTTACAAATTTCTATTTATAAAAGATGATTTTTCCCTTCGTAAATAATCATCATTGTTTCGAATTTCATTAAGTAAACTTCCATTCTGCATACAAGGAATCAATTGGGGCTTTCATGCTTATGACGGCTTTGCCGCTCGCAAAGAGCCTCAACCCATTCCCTTGGGTTGAATGGTATAATTTTTTATTTGTAATTAGTTAATATTTTCTTTCTTCATTGCATATTTTCTTGTATACTAATCTATAAGTGGCTTCCCCTAAAGGGGCCACACAACATAAACAAGCAAAAACATTTAAAAACCCACAAAAAAACACGAAAACAATGAAGGGGTCCGCCCCATACACATTAAAAAAAAAACTATATTATTTAGCTATATGCGTACACATACTATTTAGCCATGACATATATTTCACATACTTATTTACTTATTTTGTATAAATATTTAGATAGATTTCAATTTATCAAGCAGGAGGCACGCTTGCTAAAGCGAGACATGACCTTGCCACGTGGATGACCTAGTTCTTTATTTCGAACAATTTCAATTTCATAGAATACTAAGTGTCAAAACTAGGGAGTCTTCATCAGGAGCCTCTCGAAAGTTGTCTGGTTAGTATAAATTGAGTGGTCTTTCCTTAGTACCACATGGTTAAGGAGATGAATAGATTAGGTTGGTTGGGATACTACATTGCTTGGGTAAGCTTAGCTAAAAATTCCCTTGGGGGGGGTCCTGAGCCTCTTCCTTTTCACTGGTATCATTCTTCCATCCAAGCGGCTTTAAGAGCTCAAAAGTGCGAGTGACGAGAAGCGTCTAATCCATGCTTCTTTGAACTACATGGGGAACTCTTCAACCTAACCTTTGTGGTCTACTAAGAATAATATTCTTATACTGGTTGGCACAATTCCGGGATAATAGGTGTTTTCCTGATCGAGATAACCTTTAAAATGGTGTGGTGGCCAATGCATGTGTTAATAACTAAAAAATCACCAGTAAAATACATTTTAAAATCAAACGTTTTGTCAGTCCACCTTTCATCCTTGAACATAAATTGAAACAATAAATACCCCCCTAAACATAGCTGTAACAACTTGTAAAAAGACTTTCCATATTGATTTACAACTGCGTTTTTGATTTAACAATTTTTCAGCATCACTTCCTTGGTCACCCTGGGGAGTACCAAGCCATTTTGGGCTTGTTTCCCTACTTTAGAGGCCTTGAAAAACTTTTTGTTTTCAATTTACAACTCCCTGAAAAGACTTGGCCGTAGCTTTTAACTTGACTTTTCACTATTATTTTTCACTCTTTTCACTTGAGGCATACATTGGTCTATTGCCCAGAACCCTGGTTTACCCGAGGAACCCATTCTAGGCCATTTTCCAAGGCTTTAAGGGGAGATAACAACTCATTGTTCACTTTGTTTAGTTTGTTGTCCTAAAAATCAGTGAACTTATTTTCATCCCATTGCCCATAATATTCGCCCCTTAGGCCATTTTGGCCATCCAAGAAGCTGAGGGAGGACAACACCCAAGGTGGGTGGTCCTAAGAAAGACTTATCATAAGCCTTTCACCTCTCCTTTCCCCCCTTCTTTACCGCCTCAGGAGAAGGACCATCTAAGGTGTGGGTAGTCTCTGCCTCATGCCGAGCTATCAAAGAGGCTATAACTGACTTCATAGCCGAATAGGTTGGATCTGTCCCAACAAACATATTTTTCTTATAACAATTAGGTATTTTTTCTACTTCAAAATGCATCAAATATACCATTCTATAACCATATTCATTCATTAACATTCATTCTGCAAGAAGCAACATGAATTAACCTAGTGGATGTTGTAATTTACTTCTACCAGATCCATTCATTCAACATAAACAAAGTAACAACAATAAATAAGACAACATTTCACATAGAGACACAATTTTATTGTAGTTCACCCCCTGGGCTACGTCCACAAAGATCTAACATTATTCTCTTTTTTATTCATCTTCATCATTTCATTGTGCTATGTGCATTACATCATAAGTGCATATGAAATGCACATGTATGAATGAGGCTGACCAATGTCGCACTAAGGTCCACAACTTGCGGCCTAACCCTCAGTTATAATCCATAACTTTGTCTCCAAAACCGACTCAGTATTAGCTCCATAGATCTCAACCAAAAACCACTCCAAAAATCATTCAAGACTAATTCTCATGACATAAAATATATTATCTCCTTAGATCTTACAATACATATTTATACTACAAAATTGGGTTAAAACTTGTTACATCAATGACCATAACCCTAACCCTAACTGGATTAGGTTTGTCCATGTTATCGTACAATCTGTACTTTCCCAAAGCCCAAGGCAAGTGAATGCAATATTGGCATAACAGAATGTGACCTATCATTGCCACCTTAATAGGAAACCCCTTTATGTTTAGGAGTATATCAAAGTTACCCCAGGTGAGACATCCCCAGTGACCTAAAGGGATGATAGGACTAAGGCAAGGATGCGAGAAAATCCCCCTCTCACTGGTTACTCAAGTCAAAAGGTTCTTAGGGTCTTTAAGGGATGAAGCAACGGTAAAATGGAGTGTACCTTCCCAGAACAATACAACAAAGAAAATATGGTGCAATTAGAGAGAAGCTACTAGAGTGATAGCACTTTAGGGCTCTAGTATCCACTTCTAAACAAAGTGTACTTGAGAAATTTAGACAAGTAGAAAAATATAGAGAGAAAGAAGCAACGTATGTTTCTCTCCTAGGGTTTAAGAAAATAGTTTCATAATCGTTAACATGAAACAAGTAAAATTTACCACAAGCATTTATTTACATAAACAAATGCAGATTTTCTACTTACTTCACCAAGAATAATCAAGCCAAATCATAGTTGAAGATCTTCCACCATGAAAAATAGCCAAGATACACCAAAACATGCCTCTCCAAGAAGTTTCACACTAGTTATTTCATCCAATATCCATTAAAGAGAGAGAAAATTTCAGTCCACACTAAGTGTGTGATGAGTGATGACGAAAAATGAGAGTAATTTCTCTCATTACAATATCAATGACCTTTAATTAAATTTAGGTCAAATAAAGGTCGACCTGGACAAATTACATCAAAAATCAATTTTTTTACATAAATAAAGTAATTAACCCCTAAAATCATCTCCAAGGGTGACATCATGCCCTTCTAGGGTGACGTTGAGCCCCTAAAGTGGAACGTTGGGCTCCAGAAGCATAATGTTTGGTCTCCAAATGCCTTGGATGACATCCACACGTGCCAACTAGCTCACAACTCCCCTCAATATGAAAACCCTATCTCTGGATGGCATCCAGGGTCATAATGGTGACATCATGGGATCTCAAAGGTCAACATCTAGGTGGAAGAGAAATATCCCCCTAGGTCTAGGTCTGCCAGAGTTTCTCCAAGGGAAACGCCCTTCTTTCTTTCTGGTACAAGTCTCTGGTGTCTTCTTTCCCTTGACTAGGGTTAAAACATCCATCTGTCGGATTTCAGCCCCATGAAGGTCTGAGCTAATCATTCCCCCCTATGTACCTATCCACATGGGAAAAGTCTTGCAACAAAAACAAGTACGCCCTCTAGGGGTTCATAATTCACAGGGATCATAACATGTAAATCACATCCAATAATTAAATTACTTGAACATGTGCATCAAAACACCCTTTTCCCAGAAAAATACTCAAAGACATTATGCAATTTAAAAAGTTAGGTTTGGAGAAGGTCTCACGGTGTCCTATTGGGCTAATCCTCCTTAAGTTTGGGGTGTTTCCCAGGTGAAACCAATCTAGGTCATGTAAGTGTGTGTGAAGTGGCGTGGGGTAAGTGTTTGGGCATGGGGTGTAGTGATAACGAGGAAATGTATATCATTCCTATGGGTGCCTTTGTGGAGGGCAAGTTGCACCTTGTCATAGATGCCATTTTTTCCTAGCCCATTCAATGCTTTTGATATTTTTCTTTTATGCTTCAAGGGAAGAGTTGAGTGACACTGTCCTGGTTTGGTGACTAGAGGTGATAGCGTTATCCACAATAATTTCACGGAGATGAGAAGGATGACTCATGATGAGACCCCCTTTCTCCTGGTTATGCCACCATGAGCCACTACCCTGGTTTGGTGACCAGATAGATGGCAGTGTCATAATGCTACATGCCCATGGTCATAATAGGCCAACTCATGATGAGACCTTCCATCCACCAACTAATAACTTGAGTGTTTATTTTTCTTATGGATTCCATTTTCTAACTGAGAAGATTTTTACTGCTTCCTCGGGTATCCCTGGGAGAAGCATATTAAAGGTTTCATTTTTGGCTTTTAAGTCTTGATAACTATTTTTACCCTCTAGGCCTTTATCTGCTTCTTCCCACAAGGCAAGGTATAACCCTTCTAGTGTGGAAAATCCCAATGCCCAAACAAAGGTAAGGGGAAAATGAGAGGAATAAACATGGAAAGTGGTAAGTATGGAGGGAATGGGCAATGAACTTTCATAGACCCACTCGGTGGAAACCCATCCTAAAGGGAGATAATCTTACTAGGGCATCATGTTACCTTTCTAGGTATGAACAAGTTAACAAGCATAATTTCCAATAAAACTCTATGAAATGAAGGATAATTTAATGCAACATACTCAAGTGCTTCAATAATCAGAGTGAGACATACCATGATACCCAAACTCATTACCTCATGGAACAATACTTGCTCCTACTTTAGGACTAGGCTGGAAGGGTGGATGCTACTGGTGTTGATAAATGGGCACCACTGAAGAAAAGAGGGGCCTTCCGGGGCCAGGCTCAAGTCATCCGGCTCTCGACACGCCATGTCTAGGACCTGTGGGCCTAAAGACATGATCTATTTAGTTATCCCTAGGGTAGGGGATATCATATGGCTCCAACTCGGGGAAATGTGCTCACCGTAGAGTGCATGAGAACCACAACATATCTGGTATGACTTGTGCCTGCTAAATCTCAACAAAATGCATCAGTAATCCTTAGGGTGGTGATATCAACGCTTACTCATATATGATATAACAAAAGAAAGAGCATCATAAGCATGCATATATACATAATGGAGAAAATGAATATGAAAATGAAACCACAACTATACTAGCATTATATGAAGATGGTATATACAATGGATGAAAATTCTTACCTAATATAACTTACCTATTGGTTGAATGCTAAGTGTATTCAAACAACCAGTGAAACCATCCTAGCAATATCTCATAATGCCTACCTCTGTGCTTCATCATAAAACAAAATAATGACAAGTCAAGAACAAAAATAACATGAGTTTGCACATGTATCATATCATCAAAAATTGTAAAGTCTAGCGCATGGAGGCAGGAGGGAGGGACAAAATTATTCCAAGTCACATTTCTAGGAAGGTGCTCAATTCATAATTGGGAACTCCTATCATATAACTATGTAATCTCCCGGATGCTTTGACAATACTCTCCTTATGGCCTGTCACCTTTGGCTCCCTTTCCATTCTCACTTTTGGTGGAATGCTTAGTTGTATGAGTGCCATTGACTATGTGATGTGGCTCTTATAAGCCTCCATAGTATGTGCTATCTTCTGAAACTTACCCTCCATGGGTATGTTCCCTTCCTGCGTGTTGTCTGGGATAGTTTTAAACACTTCGTCTACCCACTAATCTATCATCTCCGTGTGTTTCTTTGTGTCCTCCTTGTCAGTCTGCACCTGGTTTAGTTTTATCTTCAGTGTCTCACTTACTTTCTTATCCAATTGTAAGTCTATCGCATATACGCGTGCCCTCGATTGAATCTCCTGTGTGACACTGACTTGAAGTTTATACAATGCCTTCGTTGGCACCTTGGGAAATGCCAAGTCCAAGTGATCTATGTCCTTAAACTACTTCTATGCTGTCTCCTCATCCATCTGCAACATGTCCTGAGTGATAGGAAAATTCCCATTCTCCGATGCTATGATCTGGACCGTCTCCTAGGCTGGAACTGTCTTTTTCTAAGCAGTCTATTGTTCTCGCACCTATTCCTTTTGTTGCGCGGTGGTAAGCTGTAGTTGTTACAATGTTTCTTTAACCTCTGTCAACTTCTTCATTATCATTTCCCTTTGCTTCTCAACATCGTCATATGACTCTCCTACGCAGTCCTACACCTTTTCGACGACTAAGTCTACATCATCTTTTGTAATTGTAAATTCAGGGACAACCTTGTGTTCCTTCATCTTCTTTCATTTTCCTCCTGTATTGTTGGTTTAATTAATGACTCTTCCCTACTACCTGCATTATTGACCCAGGGTTCATGTATTTTAGGGTACCAACAAAGCCTAAAACTATTGTCCCTTCTGGTAAACCAGAAGGCAACACAGTACACAGAATGCACTGCGCTGTCTCACCCGAGATAGATTTAAATGGGTGGCTATAAGACTTAGGTGTTTACAGCCTAGGATTGAGCGAGAGATATGGAATCTATATTCTGAACCATTTATTATAACTCATGTTACAAACTACTATTATTCTCTTTTATATTTTAACCTCCATGACATCTTTTCTTGATATCCCAACAACAATTAACCAAGCAATATAATAACTCATTCATTCATTACACGCAGCGTTTAACTACTAAAAGTATGACGAAGATATGCATGCATTCATCAGATTACAAAGGTATTACCATGGTTCACCCCCTCCTAGGCTACACACACAAAGATTTGTCTCTTGTCTCTCTTATTATGGTATTTCTGCAATTCTCACAACACGCACTTACAACTCTCCTCAGATGGGTAAGATCTATATGAGGTGAACTAGATCTCACCAGGCTCCTCGGCCTAAGATCTAATCATCAAGATATACCTTCTCTCCTCTGCTTTGTTTCAAACCGATGCTCCTATGATACCTGCGTATATATATTTATATCTATCAGGCTCTTCAGTGATTTACACAAAACCTTAAAAAACCCTAACCCTACTGTTGTTAGGTCTTCCTTCTTTGTATGCATGCTTTTTTTCCTTCCAGCTGTCTCTTCCTTCTTGCATGTGCATGTGTTGTGCTTCTTACCAGTTGTCACTTTCCTCCTGCACACTTTCTTTCCCATGATTTCTCTTCCAAATGTCATTCTTATTTGTGCACACTTTGTTTTCCACTTCGGATTGCTGCCAACAGGCCCCCAAATCTAACATGTGACTCATCTCGAGTCACATAATCTTTCTGAGCTTCCTTGATCTCCTCGGTGATCGTCTGGAACTTTTCCCTCAACACTACTGCTTTTATCAGTGCCTACGCGGTCTTCTCCTTAATGGTATCCACTACCTGAACTGTCACTTCGTCGCTCAGTAATCCTGCACATTCTTCCTGTGTCTGTGCCATCTGTTCTAGCTGTTTCTTCTTGTGAAAGTAATTCTGATACCCATTCCTGTAATGGCTCTATTTGATCTTGACGATCCTCTTTCTATGTTTTCACAGTGATAAGTTCTGCCTGCATCTTCTTCAGCTCTTGTGTCCCCTTGACGTGTTCTGGATTTGGTATGGTATTTTCCCTTTGTTTGAGTTCTTGGATCACTGCATTGATCCTTTCCTCTTCCTTTTCCCAGCGTTGAACCTATGGATCCTCCTCCAGTCTTGTCCAAAGTTGCGCTGCATTATTGAGAAAGTTAGCTGCTGTGCTAACCTGTTTCTCCATCTTCTGTATTTGCACTGTTGCTGCCTGCCTTCTTTACTCCTTTACTGCTGGTGAAGCTGTTGGTGTGAGCTATTCTCGGAGATCCTCGATCTCCTTCTGGTATCAAGAAATTGCCTGCGTGATCTAGTCGATCTTTTCTGTGGCTGGGAGTTCATTTCCTTGCACGGTGATTGGAAGTTTCCCAAAAATTTCTCCCACTCTTCGTTCCAATTCGTTCTTGCATTCTGTCTCCTCTTGAGTTTCAGATTTGGCCTGCTCACAATATTTTTCCAGTGCTTCCCTCTTCTTTACTTCTTTCTGTTGCTCGAAAAAGTTTTTATGTGCCCAAGACTACATCTCGTGGTTGATGCTAATGTGCAATTTGTACAGTGACCTTGATGGCATCTATGTCAAGACCAATTGGATGTGGTCCAAATCCTTCAGTGGTGTTTATCCCACGATTTCATCCATTTGTAGCATGCTTAGTTTTATGTCTACCATTGCATGTGCATGTGGCATGGGGAGGACTGGGTCTCATTCTTCTACCTCCATCCTTTCGTTGGTCTATGTTGTCAACGACTCTATGCCTCTCTATGCCTCTGCTGCTACTTTCTCTCTTGGCCTCCCTGAGTGTCCTGAGGAGCTGTTCCATTTTTTCCAGCTCTTTTTGTAGTTTATCCCTGTGATGTGCTACGTGATCGAAGTCTTCTGCTAGACAATCCTGGACCATTATGGAGATCATTTTATATCGTCCTATGTGATCATATAATCCAGTGATGCTCGTTGTGCTTTTGATTTCTTGCGCACGCCTGTTGTCTGCACAACTGGTCTTTTTGTTCCCCATGGTTCCTGTGTGCTAGGATGTGGGGCGATTGGTTCCCCCTAGATTGTTTTGGATGTGGGGCGATTTGTTCCCCCTGGATTGTTTTGGATGTCCATTGGTCGCTTTCTGCCCCTTCTGGGTTCCTATTTGCTTTGACCCTTCCTCTTCCTGAGTCGACATTTTTTGGCTAGTCCTTGGTTTCTTGGGCACTAGGATTTGAGGATGCTCAGTTTTCGCCTACGCTGCCTCTCCATGCATCAGAAAATTCATTGATGACCATGTTTATATCACCTTCTATGATGCAATAGCGCATCGGTAGCCACTGTTTATCTGGATCCTGCCTTGGTTATATCCACATGGCTTGACGTGTAGCCCAAAAGTTAGCGATGTCCCCATATCGCGTGACAAACTCTGGTGTTATTATCCATGATTGGCTGATAGCTTCCTGTATGTCCCATAGGTATGCTTCAAATATGATTCCATTTTCCCTCTTATTCCTAGCTTGTGGCCTGCATCTCAGTAATAGATATCTCGCTCTTACTGGCTGTGGTCTAGTACAAAAAATTACATACTTTGGTTCCCACCATCCCATGAAGGCTATGAGGGTGAGAAGCCATGAGTAATGGAATTTTGTATCGAGGTCCTACTGTTGTTGGGAAAAACACCCTATGGACTAGCAAACTAGGGTCAGACTTGCATGCAGATTTTGACCGAATAGAAACTACTTTTTTACCTACAACCCAAGATTTAAACGCCTTTTTCACAGTAAATGCATGGAAAAGGACCACCAACCTTATTACTGGAATTCGATGTAGATCCTCCGTTGCTCTTCGATTACTTTCTTGCATTGCTCCTTCCACAGATGACCTGCACTCAAGACAAACAACAACTATGCATGCATGCTACTTCTATACTTCAAGGGTTATAAATCAAGCATAAATTAATCAAATAATAGACAATTAATGCATTGGGATGGGAAAAGTATTCTTTTATTACTGAAAGTGAATCAACTTACAAAAATGCAGAGACCGGCCACCGCTCCTTGAACCTGATCTTGGGCTCCTCTTCTTCTGTCCTTCAACTTCTTTGCGTTAAATCTCCTTTGGCATGAGGAAAGGATAAAGGGTTGGGACAATGGATTACGTAAATGGGCAGAGTTTCTTTGCTATATTTTTTCCTCTTCCAAATGGTACCCCTACCCCTTATTTTATAGGATAGAAGGAGATAGGGTTTTGGATGAACCCTCAGCCATGCATGGCCAGGAGTTTCAGTTAAATGACCCATAGCTTTTTGTTCAATTAGAAAATTTTCTTTTTTCGTGCTTTGTTAGGTACACGTGGGATGTTGTGAGTCATCCAGTGTGCACATGCATGCAGTAATGGGTTAGGGCGCGTGGGCCTTGACACAAGAGGATTTTCAAAGAGTTGTTCAGCAGAGTTTTGGCAAAGAAGGGATATGAGTTGGCTTGATGCCAGGTAAGCATGTGTGGTGCAATTTAGGGTTATAACAGATGCCCCATAATGTGTGAGGTCAGAAGAGCATCTGATGGCCGAAATACATTACCAATATTTACTGATGTGCCGAACAATTGAGCCCAAGGATCAGGAACTAGGAGGTGTCGTCTGCAAAATAACAAATGTCTCACCGAGGTGGGCATACCCATGCTCGAGATAAAATAGAACCATGGCTACCAATCAAATACACTGTAGATTCATGTCAAATAACTATAAAGAGTAGCCGCGAACAATACACAGCGGAGCTACATCTTGAAATCAGAAAGATATACATATAGAGTATCTATCTTCCAGAAGATGATTCGGTCGGATGGACGGACTTCAGAGCTCGAGCAACAACTTCAAAATCTTCTCAAACTCGGGTAGGAGTGTAATATGAGTGTACGAATGCACTACCCAGAGGTCTTCAATGGCTCGTCGGTTATGGACTTGATAATCTTGATGATCGAACTGAAGGCTTCAGTGATTTCGAACAAGGACTTGATTGGACATTCAAGATGGCCGGGTATGCGGACAAGAGACATATTGCAGAGGGGTCGACTCAGGCTTAGTGACAAACTTCCCTTGGACAATAGCACGACAAATGATAAGACTCAGGAAACATATATGTTAATCATAAGTCTACGAAGCAAGAGGCAACGAAAACTCTCCATATGTTTGGAAGAATAACCAAACGGTGGAGGACACAACTCTATATAGCGAGAAAAGATTCCTAAGGTCGTACTACATCCCATAGTGTGATGATCAAACAGATAGATGTGCTTTATCCAAGGGCGACTCATTATGCTGCCAATAAAGAAAATACTTTTCCCATCCTCTTTTTGGGGTATATTTGATTTTTTTGTTCTTTTCGATAATTTTGGAAAAATAATAAAGGAACATTACGTTACAATGGAGGAACTTGTACTGCAAACATACAAGCTCAAGGCACAAGGAAAAGACTGATGTTCTGGTAAAATGATACTCGAGGAAAATCCTCTGGCGGCCAAAGGTGTTAAGACGCAGAAGCAAACTGTCACAAGGCTAGTGGATAAGGTATGCAAATGTGGTTGATAGAACACATAATGGTAACGTCCTTCGATGTAAGTTTAACGAGCCCCGAGAAGGGAAGCTCAGTGGTTTTTCATATTTAGAGAGTCTGAAAAAGAATAAAAGGAGACTCCATTGGGGTATCTTTTTTGACAATAGTCTAGTCGGTTCGAAAAAGGGATAAACTAGCACCGATTAGACGTCAACTCAAAACCATTTTAATGAGTGTGACAAGGACAAGATCACTCGGCTATTTTTTCACTTTTAAGGAGTCTGAAAAAATCTTAACTATGGACTCCGTCAGGAATATTCTTCTGGAACAATTTAACGAGTGTGAAAGAATAAGGTCACTCGACGATCTTTTCAATTTTAGGGAGTTTGAAAAGAGCTTAACTATGGACTCCGTGGGGGTTTCTTTTTCGTAAATTTAGTCCCTCAGTCCCGAAAAAGGAATAAAATTCTACCTGAGAGTACTCTTCTAAAGAATGGGAATTCGATAGAGTATACCTTTGTTCGTATAGTTGACCGTCTAGACCGAAAAAGGGGTAAACTACCGCTGGACAGATGTGACTTCAAATTTTAGTTTAACGAGCGTGAAAGGCCACAAGATCGCTTGGCAATCTTTTCATTTTTAGAGGGTCTGAAAAGGGCTTAAAAGGAGACCCGTTATTTTTTGGGAGTCCTGAGGGTGAGACAAAGAGTGAAAAAGACTCATGCAAATGAGGCTCAAACTCATATTCAGGAAAGACTATATGGACTCTCGAGCCTACAATGTTTTTAGAAACAACATGAACACCATAATGCAACCAGGACCTACCTAGGGCATCCATGTTCTAGTAAGCTCTACCACCAAGTTGCGACACTTCTAGAGCATATATGATGGTTCCATGTCACAACCTGATGGGATCGATCCTATAGCAGAAGAAAAATACAACGAGATGCAAAAGTTGGGGTGGTAACCTAACCTATATGCTCAAGTTGATTTTTGATTTTTTTTTTTATGGATCGTCAATATTTTCTCAAAACTCAAAAAAAAAAGTCCCAATACCCGATCAAATCCCTCCCATATAACTCCTGGATCACTCTAAATGGATTTTGGTATAAAGAAAATGATAAGGGAGGCTAAAAAAGTGACAAAAAGAGGCCAAAAAGTCTATAAATAGAAGCTGGCAGCTCATTATCACCATTGTTGATTTGGAAATTGACTCTGGAGCCAAAAGACCCCCTTTGCCAAAAATAGTGATTCCGGGAGATATTGTATATGAAACAAACTTTTTCTTGGACCAAGTAAGTACAAACTCCCTTATCTAGCTATTCAATACTTCAATTTTGTTATTCAGTTTATTTTTTGGGTGGGCGTCGACCTTAAAAAGGTCGGACCTAGGTACACGTGGGCTGTCTCTGGACAAGCCGCGTGTACATTCGGGCAGAGTAAAGTCTGCCTGCGTGTACACGCAACTGTCACCTCTACAACCCGTGTGTACCCCCCTTTTATGATGAAAAAATCAAACTAAAAGGAAGTAATGACCGTCCTTTACCTTGTTGTGTTGGCACGATGTATGTCTAGTGGAGGGAAAGGGAGCATGAGGCAATCAGTGAGTTGATTGTAGCAGATCTGAACATCGTGGTCGTGTTAATGCAATGCGGTTTACTCAAATTCTTTTTATTTCCATTTATGCACGCACAACCAAGGCTACTGAATGCATTGATTGACTACTGGCACCCTGATGCAGAGACATTTATGCTAGAGGGGCAATCACTGGTGCCCACCACCGAGGATATCTACTTTCTGATTGGCCTCTCAAGGAGAGGGGAACCAGTCAACTTCCAGACTTTTCCTGTGGGGCCGAGCAATATCTCAGAATTGATAGCTGAGCATTGTGAGGCCGGGACTGACCGTGTGGGCTCCCAGGTACCCATTAGCAAGATTACTAACTTAGCGCTGCAGACTATATTGTTACTGATTGGGAAGATTACCTGCTCAACAACTGTGCATCAGGCTTCGCACGCACAGATGAACTGTGCCATGCAGTGCATGAATGCACAAATTTTTGACTGGAGTACCACACTGCTCGAGTGAATGAAGAGGCAATTGACAGATTGCCGACAATGGACATAGAGGAAGTTCAGGTTCGGGACCATCTTGTGTTTGTTCTTTTTTGAGAGAGTTCCAAGTTTCAGTCCTCAGGTTGTAGTACAAGGACATTAGGCCTCTTTCCCTACAGTGTGTAGATGGGCAGTATTACTGTCACGAAAGGGTGGTGGAAGGACTGTTGAGTCCTTCGACGATGATTTCTTTGCTTGGCTATCATGACAGATCCCTGCGAATGAGGACTACTTGTATGTAGGGATAGATTTCTCTAGAGATGCTGAGATACCCGTGCCTCCTGGTGAGGAGCGAGGGGAGATGGGTAAGTCTCCACCTTTGTAGTTTTTTTTTTGTTTGCATATGTAATTTTTATGTCTTTTTGTTATATATATCAATTTTTTGTATGCCATAGTATTTGACAGGTAAATGTTTGTTGCATGCAGATGTGGGCCCCGTGCGACCTGCCAATTATGCAAGGAACAGGCGTCGTCCACGACCAGAAGCCGAAACTGCTACCGCTGGGGGAGTAGCAGTAGCAGGGAACCTCCCAGTCGGAGAGGCCGAGAGGGTCCTTAGATGATTTGAGCGGAACTTCACTGCGCTCACTCGCACAGTCCCGATGGCAGAGATAGAGGAACTGCTACCATCCATGCAGCCTCATGTTGTGGGGGCACCTTGGACATGGGTCCGACTATTTAGGCATTTAGCCCATGCTGTGGATGATTATAATAGGGCCCATAGGCCCTGAATAGACTTAGACATTTTATGTGCCACGAGCACCTACTTGTATATATTTTTTGAGGGAATAAGCTCGATGACTCGTTACTATTCCCATTATTGAGGCGCTTGCATCCATCTATGTACTCTGGTTATTTTATGATGTTAATATATGGTTTTCATCTTTTTGTGTCTTATGGATTCTGTGTGCAAAAATGTATTTACACGTTTATGTCCATGTTATTTTATATGTGGGCAAGATGCCAATCTAAAATTTGATTAGCTAGATTATCTGTACTTTGGTTTAATCTCCTAGGAATATGAAAATATGTAATATAATCAAAGTTTCGTTCTAAGAGACGTACCCTAAGGAATTGTCGGTGTAAATTTGGATCATGAACACGGTATACTCTGTTTAGCTGCGACACAACCAGTTGAGTGTCACGATAGACCCAGAGATGAGAGATACCCAATGACAAGGCGTCATGAAGCAACTCAATAACTGTGCTATACTCTGTGACATTATTTGTGGTGTCACCTAAGCATATACCTCTGAAAGATAACAACTGACCCTAGGGTGTAAAGATTACCCAAGTTGTGGAGGCAAGCCTCCACGTGTGTCAACTAGCACCATCTGCATACCCAATGAACACCTCGGATTCACTTGACATCTGCCATATTGATGAAAGATAACATCAATGACACGTCCATAACACTTTAAAAGAAACTTAAAAAGTAATAGTACAAAGACTATACATATGTTACAAAAAGTTACCCACAGTGACCTGTCTATGAGTAATACTTCTTGAGATAGAGCCCATTTCTAGGCTCCTCCAAAGCATTCCCTTCAAAATCAACCAAATGATAGGCACCCTTTTTTAATACCTCTTTTATAATGAAGGGTTTGAACCACATGGGTTTAAACTTTCCTTCCCCTAGGGGGTCCTTGTCTTGGTCGTAGAACAGGACAAGGTCGCCTTCAGAGAAAATCCGAGGACGAACAGACCTATCATATTGACACTTGACCTGATGTTTGTGAGCCTCATTGGCTAGGGCCGCATCGCAACGTTTCTCAAGGTGTATTAACCATTCTTTAAGTGGAGAAGTTTCTGGCAATAACTATACTGCCAATTTCAGATATGGGATTTGACATTCGATGGGCAAGACTGCCTCCAGCCTGTAAACGAGTTGAAAAGGTGAGAAACCAATTGCAGTCTTAACATATGTTCGGTAAGACCATAATGTTGAGTATAACATCAAATGCCAATTTGACTTGGCTGAGTTGATTGTTCACTATAGAATAGTCTTAAGATTTTTGTTTACAGCTTCGACCTGCCCATTGGCTTGGGGGTAGTCAGGTGATGAATGTTCCTGCCGTAACCCAAGATTTGATGTTAATTCGGTCATCATTTGGTTCTGAAAGTGACTGCCATGGTTAGTGACAATCTCTCTTGGGACGCTGAACCTTGCTATGATCTGGTTGAATAAGAAAAGAGTTGTAGTCTCTCCATCATCTTTAAACGTTGGCATAGCTTCGACCCACTTAGTGAAGTAGTCGACAACTACGATGATATAGCGATGCCCCCTTGTTGATGGGGGGTTGCATGTAGTGTAATCAATTCCCCACTTAGTGAAGTGACCAACAATGATGACATGAAACATAGGAGTGGGATGTGCCCTCATCTTCTGAGAGAATATTTGGCACGAATGGCACTTCTTGACCGATTCCATACAATCTTTGATAAGTGTCGGCCAGAAGTAACCTGCTCATAGAATCTTTTAGGCTGTTGCCAAGATAAATGACTGCCACAAGCTCTAGTATGGAACTCGTTGAGCACTATGATGGCCTCCTCATGAGTGAGACATCGACGCAAGATGCAGTCTACACCTCTCCGATACAACGTATCATCGAGTATGAGATAATTCTTAGCTTGATGGTGTATCCGCCGATGCTCGTCATGAGAAGCAAAGGTGGGGCACTTCAAAGTCTGTATATATATAAGTATATCTCCATACCAGGGTTCTGAAGATGCAATCAAAAACATATCCCCTCAGATAGGCAATTCCTCAAGAACAACGTCACCTGACTCAACTGGAAGTTCCAAAATAAGCTCTCTGAAGACCAATGACTTCTTGGACTTTGCTGAAATGAAGTCTAAGTGAAATTCTTGGAGGATGACTATCCATCTACTGATATTTCCACCTATAACTCGTCGTGTCAACATGTACTAGAATGGATTCACAACAACAATGACGGTGGTCTTGCGAAACAGAACATAGTGATGGAACCGTTGAACAACATGAACTGCTGCCAACACAAGTTTTTCGATATGAGAATAATTGAGCTCCGGTACTATGAGGCCTCAGCTCAGGTAATAGATCACATATTCTGAAAATGAATCATCTTCTTGAACTAAAACCATGCCTATGGTTGACTCTACGACAGCCAGATATAATAAGAAATCTTTGTTATAGTTAGGTGGTTGTAGCAGAGGTGTGGTTGTGAGGGCATGTTTTAATGCATCGAAAGAGAGTTGAGAGGCTTCATCCCAGAAAAAAAGGAACGTCTTTCTTCAGTAAACGCATAAAGCCCTTGGTGATTTTGGCATAGTTGGTGATGAAGCTTCGTAAGAAGTTCACCTTGCCTTGTAGACTCTGAAGTTGTAAGATTGTGCGTGGGGGGGGAAACTAGATTATTGCCTCCACCTTAAGAGGATCGACCATGATCCCTGTTGTTGATACAATGAAACCTAACAAACGTCTTGACATTATGCAGAAGCTGCACTTGTTTGGATTCAAGCGAATCCTGAAGTAGTGACAGCGTTTGAAGATTAGTCTAAGGTGCGTGGGATGATCCGTTCGCTTGCGAGAGTGTGATGCTAAATGATCTAGATAGGCCTCGACTATATGTTTGAGGTCATGAAAAGCGAAAAACATGGTTCGCTGGAATGTGGCTCCAACATTTTTAAGACCAAAAGACATCTTACGATATGCGAATGTACCCCATGGACAAATGAATGCCGTTTTGTGTTGGTCCTCAGGTTTGATTTGGATTTGATTATATCCCAAAAAACCATCCATGAATGAAAAGTCTTCAAAACCAACAAATTCATCAATGATCTGGTTAATGAATGGTGTTTCAAAATTATCTTTGCGACATCCCTTGTTCAAATCACAGAAATCGGTACATACGCGAATCGTTCCTTGTTTCTTATTGACCGACACAGGGTTTGACACCCATTGAGTCAAATGGATAGGATAAATAAAACCTGCCTTTAGCAATTTCTCAACCTCAATCTTGATGGATGCTGCTTTCTTAGGATTGACTGGATGAATTTTTTGTCGAACAGGCTTGGGATCAGGATACGTTGTGATTTCATGTTCAACTATTTTCGGATCGATACCTGGCATTTCCTCATAAGACCAGGCAAAAGCATCACAGAATTATTTGAAAATATCTGTGTAAATTTGAATCTCTTCAGGGGAGCAATCCGCTCCGAAGAAGACATTCTCCACGACGCCATGGTTTTGGGAGATGTTGATGGGTATATTTTCTATGATAGTCACCATATTACCCTCAGCATAAATTTCCTGCCTAGCTAAGAGATTAATAGGACATCGCTGGTCTCCCATCTTGGTAATGGTGAATTCTCCTACTTCGATTCGGCTTAACTCTGAGAGAAAATATGATATGTGATGAAGATCTTCCCAAGGTTTGTCCGGACTAGTCATTGATTTGATTACTGCTTCATCAGAAGGCAAGACTAAGTCTAACGATTTGACGTTAGCGAGAGAACCCTGAGCCCAAATAGGCTCTAGAAGTGGATATAACTCTTGTGTAGGAGTCGGATCAGGGTTAGCTGAAGCTTGCTGGACTAAAGAGTATGCTACCTCAACGACAGACAAGGGCATGGACATGCTGGGGTGCCCTGTATCATCCATCGTGGCTGATGGGGAAGGAAGAATCCAAGGATCCTCAAAGTAAGTCGTGTGGAATGAAGGAACTTGAAAAATCTCAACCTTATGGTGATTAGATATAAATTTGACATCATCATGAGGAGGTGGGTAATCGAAGGTACCCATCAAGGACGGGCACAAACCAACTCCTACGTTAATGACACCTGGTTGAGGATTATCAATCATGGGGACCATGGATGCCCCCAAAGCTAGGTCAGGTATGGAGAAAGACAGTTGATCGATGGTCACTATCCGGCCCTCGTATAGAAACAACAAGACTCAAAAAACTGTAGCAACCATAGCTTGCATAGCATAAGTCCAACTCCGTCCTAACAAGAGGTTATAGTCGAGGGGAGCATTGACTACCTCTACTTCGACACACACAGTTTTCCCTCCTAACTACACAGGAAAAGAAGGAATGATGCCATGTGGTCGGAAAGAACGATCGCTGAAAGCAGTGAGGAGAGTAGGTGATGGAGACAAAGTGGGCTAGACAATGGCCTTCGAACACGCTAATGACATAACACATGTCGAGGCGCCCTTGTTGACCACCGTGCGGAAGATATTCTATGTAAAAGTTTTCATGGGATGAGCCACTACTATCTGAAACGCTACGTGGTAAGGCAGACGAGGTTTTATGTCGGTTGTATCTAACATGATGGTACCCGGATTACAAGTCTCAGTAGAGCCCAAAGAGGTTAACAAAGCTTTCCTCTGAGCAGGGCAGCTTTGGAGGACCTCCAAAGTAGACATCGCACAAGGGGTTTGTGATAAATCCTCCAGCATAGAGTAATTTTGGGTGGCCCTTGCATTTGGGTTGTGAGAAGCTTTTTTAAATGCACCCTTTGGAATGTGTGTCATTGTTTCTCCCAACGTCTTCTCAATCTGTAGAAGAAGAGATGGGAGATCGACTTCTTTACCCTTCTCAGAAGCGCTTGGTTTACTATAGTCGTGTGCTCTAGTCGTTATGAAGGCATCACCCCTCACCATGTATACGTTCGCGGATGAGGGATTGTTTAGAGGAGGGCAGGTTTCTTGGCTACCCCCTTCTATGCTTGTATAGGCTTGAGTTAAATTTTTCCCATGTTGAAAGGGATTAGTCAACACTGCCTGCTGTTGCTGTGTGACAAACTTTTGGGCCTCTACAAGTCGAGGATAAACATGGGTCAGGTGATCTTCCGCACACAATTTTCATGGATACCTTGCCTTCCGTTTTTCCGTGGTGTCCCCGCCAACATTATTAGTGGGTTTTTATCCCGCTTACCCTTCTTTCATTGTTTTTTCTTCCCTTCAGGTTGTTGGGTGGCCTTTCGGTTAGTCGACTGCACAGAGTGTACTTCTGACATTTGGGTAGGGGGAGCAGCCAAAGCAGTAGTTTGGTTGGCCACTGTGTGTTGTATGGATAACTATTGCAACTGTTTTGTCAATTGCTCAGTGGGCTTGGTTTGTGCTGAACCAACAATACCATCAACATGTGGTCCAAATCTCTGTCTAGTTTTATCTAGTATCGAACGTGGCGCATCTGGAAAGATGTTGTATAATAAACCAGACTGAGAATAGATGAGCTCAAACTGTTGAGCCCTCATAATGGAATCTTCTTCAGAGAAAACTACGGAAGTCGCGATGTCTTTGGATAACTATGGGACCAAAGACTTAAGGAACCACTCAAGTAGGAATTCTGGTGGGACTGGTACTTTGATTAGACTCTTTCGACGTCTCCACTCTCGGATATGATCAGAGATATGGTCCACTGTTGTTTGTTAGAAATTGGCGAGAAGCTTTGTGCCAGTGTCATATCTCACAGGTAACTGGAAATGGTTAAGGAAGGCCATCGCCAGTTCGCCAAAAGAAGAGTATCTTGAGCGATTGAGCTCGATGTACCATTTTGTGGCACTCCCGATAAGAGTACGTTGAAACAATCGCAACTGCAAAAAGTCATCTTTCAATGAGTTAGATGAACACAAAAGATGGAAGGTAGTCACATGATCACCTGGATCTTCATTAGGCTTGGCCTCGAACTTTGGAATGTCCGAAGGTAACTTCGTTGGCATAGGAGGCCAACATGGATCATGACAAATAGGATCATTTAACAACCTTGTCAAATCTGGCAAGTGTAAGGTTGCCAGGAATGGTAGTTTGGGTTGTTGCTGATAACCTAAGAAAAATGGTCCTGGAGTTTGAATGGCACCAGGTTGCCAGGAAAAGTTTGGCTGCTGGCCTGGATTCTGGTAGAAACTATGGCCCTGACTAGCGTAAGGATTTTTCATCTATGGAGACGTCATCGGTTGATTTCCCATAAAGGACATAGAGTGTTGGGTATGCATTGTGTTCGAAGGACTTTGGGAAGGATTACCCGATGCCGGTCCTGATTGGAGAGGCATAGTAGTATATCCAGGGTTCCATTGACTATGGAAAGAATTACCCCAGAATGACATTCCAGAGGAGGGAACAGATCCTTGTCCTGAGTTCCAAGGTCCTGCTATATGTGCCCCCTACGTAGGAATAGTACCCTGTGCAGGAGTAGATTGTCCAAAAATGGGATTGCCCCCAGATGGGAAAGTGGTTGATGAGAAAGTGTTGTTACCAAACATCCCGTTGCAAGAAAACGGTGTCGAACCTACCAACATACTGTGCGTAGGTGTTCCTTTACTCCCTGATCCAAATAAACTAGTGTGTGTAGGCTACCTGACAGACTGCTGATGCGACCCACCAAGCAAAGGGGACAAAGGAGGGATATGACCTCCTACGTAAGGAAAAGCATTAAAAGGGACAGGAGTGCCCCCAAGTTGACCTTGCAGAGGAGCGTTAGAGCTCCCTGCCCCCAGACCCAAAGTCTGTAAAGTGGAGTAGGTTAGTGCAATACTTGTACCCGAACTAGGCATACCGTATGAGAACAGAGGGCCTGTCGCACTAGGTGTGAAGGGGGTTGTGGCCGCCGCCATAGATGGGTTCGATCCACTGTGTGACGTAGTTGCGGATGAGACCATGGTGGCTCAGACCAATGACGATAAGTTAGGATATTATTATCCTATGGTAGCAACTGTGGTGGGAATTGAAGAATTCCCAGAAGAAGTAACAACGTTTGTTTCCATAGCTGTGTGAGGCACTGTCTGGCGTTCATGAAATTGGATTGGTATAATAAACAGTGCGAAGATATCAGTGGTTAGGGTTTCAACCGAGCCAAGATTGGCGGTTGATTCCTCTGGGAGTAGTTCGGGCACAAAGGTTTGTAACCCAGTCGCTTCAAAAGACCCTTGTTGGTCTAACTTCCGCCTTAATGGTGGCAGGGGTGGCTCTAGTGTAACTGGCGGCATGCCAAGAAGCCTTCATGATCGAAGGAGCTCGGGATCCTACACTGTGTGAGAAGATCCAAGACACGTTAAGGTATTATAAACGTTCAAAAGTAACACACACTAAAAGAAGCCCCTAAGAGATAAGACAAGCAATCACTAAACTATTTGGAAGAACAGTTACAACAACCAACACTAGAGCAACTTACCGGTGCAAGTGCAACTCGAACACGGAAGCACCCTCCAGGTATACTCTGCAAAGCATGGCCCGATGTCTATCCTAGGTACCGCAGTATACCCCTACAGTCACTTGTGTATGTCCCTAAAAATATTGGCAACTAGGTTGCCAACACGCGAACAGTCACCAGGCAGGTACAGTCGAAAGTCGGGTAGACCACAATGAGTAGGGTATCAAGCCTGAAACCTGTCAAGGGAATCAAGAGAAAATGGTCCGAAAGACAACTGAGGACCTCAAATGGATTCGAGACCCATGAAGCCCCGTGGAAAATGCAAACGACGGAATCCCAAAACAAGCCCTCAATATGTGTTCTCCACTACGATTGGTCCAGCTTTGGAGGGGTTATCTCCACTACCTTTCTGCACACGACCTCGTGTTTATCCCCTGTGTTAGAGGGGGGTCCTGGATAACTTCCACAAAACTGGACTTAGACACTCCCTATCTCAGACTCTAATGTTTGGTTTTGAATGGCCTTGAAGAGTTTCCTCTCCAACCTAATTCAAGGCCCTAGTCCTGAACTAGTTTGTGAACCCTACAAACATAAAAGTCTAGTA
>ML800378.1:445994-469201 GCA_009831015.1 Picea engelmannii | reverse complement strand
TTAATTGCATGTAGTTCGAAAAACTTATGTGGCATAGATCAATTGGATATTGGGTATGGTATAGTATGTTCTGCAGAGAGAAAAATAAGAGTTCTCTGGCGTAGCGTGGCCCGACATGGATGGCCAGGGACATTACATGCTTCATCCATGATACAATTAATGCACCATAACTGTGGGTTCAATGCATCTGTAGGAGTTTCATACTTGCCATTATGCTTACTTTACTGTTTCCAGTTGGCGTGTTTAATGTGATGTTCCATGAGTCCTTGCCTTGCCTTAATTCCCCTTAGTGTTGTCCTGTCATCCTGCTTTTTGCTGATTTTTTGTTTCCTGCTCATTTTTCTTTAGCATGTAACCATTGTTCTTGCCTTTGCTGCATTCGTGTTTCGAGCATCCTGTGGTTTTTTTATCTCTGGCATGCTTCGCGCTTTTCATTTTTTTTTTTTAACTGCGCAGTGGGTGGTCGACTGTCCTTATACAGCTTCAGTCAACTCTCAATGATCATTCCTCTGAGGTCTGCGCCTGTGAAATCTCTTAATTGTACAACTCCACTGTCTGTTATAGATTTTACCTCATATCATCCTAACCAATGAATTCTCATCTTTCCTGGGTGCTGAAATGATTTGCTATCGTAGAGAAATACTAGATCTCCTTCCTTGAAAGTCTTCTTCTTAATGTGTTGATCGTGCCATGAATTGTCTCTGGCCTTCTGCACTTGTTGATGGAATCCTGCCAGGATTTGGTCTTCCTCCATTGCTAATAGCTAGTTCAGTCTTTCCTGTATTGTGTTGCATTCTGTCATTTGTGTGATAGCTGCTACGTGTAAGTTGGGTACTAAAAATTCTAATGGCACTACTTCTTCTTGGTCGTATACTAGTTTGAATGGTGTGTGCCCTGTCAACTTTTTGCATGTCATCATATACGCCCATAATACTTCTAGTACTTTGAGGTCCCAGTCGTCTCTGTTGACGTTACAGATCTTTGTCAGTGCGTTCTCTATAGTTTTGTTGAAGGATTCTATTGTCCCATTCGCCTGTGGATGATACAGTGTGATTTTTTGGTGGTGAACTTCAAAATCTTCGAGCATCGCGCGGATGGTGTTATTTATGAAATGCGTTCCTTGGTCGCTCATCAAAACTCTTGGGCACCCAAACCTAGTAATTACTTGTTCAAATAAGAAGTGTGTAGTTGTCTCTGTGTTGCAGTCTTTTACTGGTGTGGCTTCCGCCCACCTTGTTAGGTATTCCATTGTGGTGATGATGTATCTTGTCCCTATTATTTTGGTTGGTGGGTTAATTGGTCCCAAAAATTCTATTTCCCAGTTATCAAATGCTTGTAATGTCACTTGCAGTCATAAAGACATCTCGTCCCTTCTGTTGGGTTTGCCTACCCTTTGAAAAACATTGCATCCCTGACAGTACTCTTTTGAGTCTTTGTAAATCGTTGGCCACCATAATCCTACATGGAGTACCTTCTACACGATATATTTTCCTGCATAGTGTTCTCCTACCAATCCCTCATGGGCTTCTACTAAAATTCTTGGTCGTTTGTGCTCTAACACGTATCTTCATAAAATGCTATCTGCGCCCATTTTATATAGATGTCCTGTGATCAGTTGATAGTTGGATGTGCAAACTACTAGGTTCTTCTTCTACGTGGTGGTATATTCTTGCGACGCTGTGCTTGTGCTCAAGTAATGGATGATCTCTGTGAAGTAGTCATCAACAATCTGTACTAAGAATAACTGTGCATCCAAAAAATTGTCTTCTAAGTTCCTGGGTTCTTCTCCATTTGTGACCCATGATAGGTGGTTAGGTCCTGCATTCAGTTTTCCTGGTTTGACTATTACTTTGAATTCAAATTATTGAAATAAAAATAGCCATCGATAGATTCTCCTCCCCAACACTAGCTTGTTGACTAGGTGTTTTAGGGCTGAGTGATCTGTAAACATCTTAAAATGTTTTCCCAGTAGGTAGTGTCTGAAATTCTACAGTGTGTAAACCATAGCTAGGCCTTCTCTTTCTGTCATGTTATAATTTTGTTTTGAGTCTAATAGTTTTCTTCTTGCGAATGCTATCGGGTGATCCAAGTCTCTTTCTCCTGGTTGTGCTAAGATAGCTCCAAGCGCTACCGCTGATGCATCTACATGCACATGGAATGTCTTTTCCTAGTCTGGAAATACTAATATTGGTTTAGTGACCATATTTTCCTTCAGAGTATCCAGACCGTGTTGACACTCATTGTTCCATTGGTACTTGTATCCTTCCTTAGCAGTTTCTCCATTGGTGCTGTGATCTGCGCATATCCTTTGATGAATTTCCTGTAGTATCCTATGTGTCCTAACGTTGCTCATAGCTGACATACTATTTTTGGTGATAGTAAATTAACGATGACTGCGATCTTTGCTGGATCGACCAATAGCCCTTGTTTTCATACTATATGGCCCAATAGTATCCCAAACAATGTTCCAAATATACATTTCTTTATGTTTAGTGATATCTGACACTATTTGCATCATTATAGCATCAAGCGTAAAACTTCCACATGGTTTTTCAACAGAATATAGACTGTCTAGTCATCCAGGTATACTTCGAGAAATTGATGGATGAATTCTTTAAATGTTGCGATACAAACTCTGGAGAATATTTCTGATGCATTCTTCAGTCTAAATGGCATGACTATATGTTGGTAAAATCCCCATTCTGTCGTGAACATGGTCTTCTATCTGTCCTCCTATACTATCTTAATCTGATGGTACCCTGAAAATCCATTAGTGAATGAGTAAACTTCGTGTCCCCCCACATTCTCTAACACTTCATCCATGAATGGTGTAGGGAATGGATCGTGTAGGCATGTATCATTCAACTTCCTCAAGTTGACGTATATCCTAATCCCTCTTCCTTGTTTCTTGTCCAGTACGACCATCGGTCTTATCCATTCTGATTCCTCGACTGGTTCGATGATGCCGGCTTCGAGCATCCAATCGATATCCTCTTTGAATTTCTGTTTATATATGGGGTTCAATCTATATGGTCATTGTCTAATCGGTCTCGCTTCGGGTCTGAGGGGTATCTTCATCTCTCCTAGTTCTCCTGCTATACCCTTCATCATTATAAATGTTGTAGGAAACAAGTCACTGTATTCGTGAAATAACTCTGTGATGCTTTCTACTGTTGGCTCATCCTAGTAGTCTCCAATGCTGGCCATTTTGGGATGTTCAGCTGTTTCGATGTTAAATTTATTTACCTTGATTGACACAGAAATAATTTTGGATTCTATGGGCGGTCACTTCACATCTCTTTCACCTTCTACTTCTTCAATCTGAATGTTGCGTGGGTCATCTTCGTCTAGTGCTTCCTTCTGTACATGGTAACATGATAGTAGTTCCTTGATTGTCTACTTATTTCTCTGTTTCTCTTCAGTAATAAGTTCTATTTCCATTTCTTCAATGAATATGATTCCTCTGATCTGTTTCAGGGCTGCATCTATGTTTGGGTTCTCATGCTCGAATGAGAAACTGATGGTAAAGTTATGTTGCAATATCGTCCATGTTGTAGTTCCTTTCCACAATTCTTGATTTATATACCAGTTCGCAGGTATGCCCTCTAAAGTGTGAATGAAGTGGTGAGGCCATTCCTCTGGTGGTGTCATTTTCCATAATGTTTTTCATTCCTCATAGTGTTTCGCTGGTGCCCCTAGTCCTTCATATCTCCATTGTTTGTTGTTTTTCCATTCTACGTCGAACCTTATGCGTAGTAACTGCTTACATTGGTACTAGTTTTTGATAATATCCTTGTGTGCACCCCACCATCTCCCATGTGTGGCCTTGAGTGCTAAATCCAGTGCTAGTATCCTCTGGTTCTATAATACTTCATCTTTGTATTGTGTCAGAATGTTTCCAAATCATTTAGGCCGTGGAAACTGGGTGGTTATTTGATTTCTATGCCTATCCATTGTACCGCACGGTCTATTCTTGCACATCTTCTCGTGGATACTTCGTGTAGTCTCTGTTGCCAGTTTTCTAACCCATTGTCTGAATCTGTTGCACATGAATTAATGCTCCACCAGCTGAGTACCCCGTTTGTAGTTGGGTTTATGCAATCCTCATTGTGCGCAATTGTTCTGTACAACTAGTCAATCTCCTCTAAGTCTAGATAAGTGGGTTCTACGAACCTCTCCCCTTATGATGGATCTAGTGGTACTATGACCCTGTAACCTCCAGATTCAAATGTCATTTTCCTTGTCTTCGAGTTAATTATGGTTTGGTTGTCAAGCACCCAATTCAGACTGAGTAGTGTTGGGTATGGTGTTGTGCCATCTACTATTTATATGACTTCAAATTCTACTTTAGTGTGCACTCCATCAAGATCTACTATTAG
Source organism: Picea engelmannii (assembly GCA_009831015.1). NCBI lineage: Eukaryota > Viridiplantae > Streptophyta > Pinopsida > Pinales > Pinaceae > Picea > Picea engelmannii. The sequence continues at coordinate 464,822 of ML800378.1, read as the reverse complement.
TCCTTTTAGTTTCCCTATTGGTAGGACCCTATATTGGTTTGCTAGTTTTAATTGGACATTTGAGTATCCCATTATTGGCTCTCCCATGCATTGCAAGGCTTTCTTGGGTAGCACATTCACTTTGGATCCTAGGTCCAGTATGATGTCTCCCATATTGAAATCCCCAATGTTAGCATTCAGTCTAAATTCTCTACTTGTTCTTCTTCTTTTGTGTAGATGATTGACAATTTTTGGTTCTATATTTTGTTCCATCTTGCTGCTACATTTCTCTAGGATGTTTTGTAATATTTTCATAGATGAAAGATCACTTAAATTTTTTATGCATGATTGAAAAAAGTATTTGATAGTACTTACTTGTCCCTTGGGTGGCGTTCCGTTGGTATGATCTAATGATGGTGGCATTTTGTATTCTGGGGCTTCATGGACTGGTTATGCAATGGAAGTCGACGTTGTGTCCAACTTCTGAAATTCTTGTTTATCTTCCTTAAAAGTCTCCTTTTCTTTGGGTGCATCGAACTGCTTTCATGGTTCGGTGTTCTTCTTTACCCATTGGTTCTGTGCGGGTTCCTGTCGAACTGCGCCATTTTCTGTCTTCGTTCCTCCATGAGTGACTATATTGATGTTCCATCCATCCTCCCTTGCTTCGACTGAAATCCATTGAACATTCTGGTTGTTCTGGTTCCTCTTTTCCTGGATGTTTACCAATAGTGTCGGACATTCCTCCGTCTTGTGATCCAATGCACGACAATACATACAAGTCGTTGGCGGCAATGGACATTCCCATGCATAATGTCCTGATTGCTGAAATTTGTGACATTTGATTGGTCTTCTGCCATGTTCTAAACCTCCTCTGGCTCGTCCTCCTCCTCGATAGCCTGCTAGGTCCCCTCTTGATGTGTTGTACTATGGTGCCTGATTATACTGCGCAGTATTATACTGGGGTTGCGCCGGGTTGTATTGCGGCTGTGCATTATTGTATGGTTGCTGCACAATATTGTAATACTGCTGCGTAGTGTTGTATGGAGATGGGGCTTGATTGAACTGTGGTGCTGATTGCCTAGTCATCATTTCAGCCTGTACCCTATATGCATATGATGTTCTTTCCCGCATCAGCTCCATAGTTATGTAATCTTTGTCGTCGTGGCCCACTGAATTACAAAAGGTGCAATAAGAATTATTTGTGACTATCTAGTTCTTTTGCATCATCATGTAGTGATAAGGGTTGTGACCTGGTTTCTTGCATATTTCACACCATAATCCTCCCTGTGGTAGCGGGTTTGGCAAGCCTGTTTCCATATACTATGAGAATGTTGGACATTCGTTCTTGTGGTATCCTTCCGTCCTGCATGTGGTGCACCAAAAAACTTCTCGTTTTTCCTTGTTCTTATTTTGGTTCAACTGAAATGTTAGATTCTTCAAATCCTCCTTCAATTCTTCAATAGCTGGGTTCGTCTGCTGGTACAGGTTCTCCTCCAGCTGCAAGGCTGCCTCTGTCTGAAACTTCTGCTATCGTAAGGGATATTTTAGGTGGGAGTAGTGATTTGAAAAACAGGTGCCGATGCTACATCTCGGTCATAAGGTATTTTAACTTCCCCTTCAGTTGCTTGAATCTCTGGTCAATATTCCAATCAAACTCTCCTGGTTTTTGTCTTATCTCAATCATTGCATTCATGTACTGATTCTCTGAGCTCAACGTATGGAACTCATTAATCAATAGCTTCTTAATGTTTTCCAGTGTCCTCGTCATCCCAGGGGAACTGTTCATGTCTAGACTCATGTACCAATCTAGTGTGCAGTATCTTAGCGTGATCGCTAACTGCGTGAGTTTGGTATCTTCATTAGTGACCTGTTTTGCCTCCCAGATCTTTGCACAAATGAACAAATGCTTCTCAGGGTATTCTATTGCTTCTCCTCGAAATTCTGGTAATCTGATAGTGGGATCGTGTCTTTCCATTCTAAATACTAAACTTCTACCTACGTCATGTAGTGTAGATACTTGACTAGTATTGCCTGAACTAGCTCCTCTAATTGTTGCTCCCGTGGTAGATGTACTTCTTGCTGTCAAACTTTCTCCAAACTTTGGTTGTCTAAATGGTGGTGTTCTCTTTGGTGTATTGGTTGCACATGGGTTTATGGGTTCCACATTGACATTAATATGGAAAGGATGGATGCCTTCTCCTCCCTGTTAGGATATTTAGACACTTAGGAGTTAGTAAGATCTACTTGGTCTATTGTGTCATTAGGTAAAAGTGTGTTTTATAGTGTGTTTCTTTAGTATTCATTAGTATGCATTAGTTGTTAGGAAATACGACAGTCATGATATGTTCCTGACATAGAGTGATCCGACGGTTCATACTCTCCTCGATCTTAACAACCATTGATCTGTGTCTTAACACCCGATTGGTCCATGATCTCTATTTAAATAGAATGGAGGGTCATTTGACGATGATCAATTGTGAGAAAATCTCTTGTAAAATCACTTTGTAATTTTTTTCTTTGCATTAATAAACTACTCCAAGTGGCTGTGTTGGTTGGGGCCGTGGATGTTTCCCCGTAGGGGTTTTACCACGTGAAAAGATCAGTGTGTTGATCTCTGATCTGGTTATGTGAGTGGTTACTAAAGGTGTTCTTCCTTTGTTGGAATACCTGTGTTGTCAAACATGGTATTAGATCTTGTTTGAAGACTCACTCTTGTTGTAGATCGATATCGTGAAGCCGAGTTGACTCATATCCACTTTCTGTCATTTTTGTACATTTCTGGGCTGAGAGGACTATTCCATTACATCCAGAGTGCTCATTTCAGTTAGGAACATTTTTCGTTTCACTCGAAAAGGTTTCCGTTTTCCCAAGATACGACCATTACAGTCAGATCCGGAGGTATAAAGCTTGAATACGTATTTTTTTAAATTTTTGCAGAGTAGTAGTTTGGTTTTATTTATTTCTGGGTTGCTACTCTTTTAGATATGTGTATTCTCTTTGCCCTGTACACTGTGTGATCTTGGAAAATCAGAAACAGATAGGAAAAGGTGCATCTTCTGGGTAAGTTAACCGAGATCTAGCCCTTGTTGTCATTGAGAAGCGACATTTTTTTCTTGTGTGAAATGATTTTTTTTGAGCACGCTCTCCAAGGCCATATTCAACAACAACAACAACAACAACAACAACAACAACAACAACAACACTCCCAATCCTCCTTCTGAAAATTACAATATGTTTTTTCTAGATGATTTGGTTAAAAGTTTCCTTATTAAGTAAGAGGTCTTGAGTTCAAGTCTCTCTTTTGTTACCTTTTTTTGAAAAAGTTCATGCTAAAATTGTAAAGTGTATTTGATAAGTATAAAAGTGAATCACTATAAGTAACTTTAAAATTTTATTTTAGAGTTATTTATTTTGCATGCATATTTTCTGTTATAAAGTAACTTCATTGTAAAAGTGATCCCCACTTCTCTTTATAAAAGTGGGTCACTTCATAAAGCAACTTACACAATCACGTGGTCATTTGGTTACCGATTGTGCATTTTTTTTAAAAGGGCATAACTCTAACATCAGACGTCCATTTTTAGTGCCGTTTCCTTTTTAAACCGCATAAATTTTCGAGCTCTTTCCATCTAGATCATCAGTTTCATTTTTAAAATCCACATTATCTGCATATTTAATATGGATTCTACAAGTACTGTCTTGCTTACCAGCAACAACTACTTCCAATGGAAATGTCATATGGAAGATTTATTAAGAAGTAAAGGCTTGTACCGGATTACATTCAAAAAGGAAAAAACACCCACTGGTGCTGATAAGAAAGCCAAGTGGGATAATAGGAATGACGAAGCACGTGGACTAATTGGAATTTCCATCTCTCCTGATTTAAGGTAACACCTTCAAGATATTGATGACCCCAAAGAAGCTTGGGACATGATTGAATCTATGTTTGGTAAAATCAATATTATTCGAGCACAACAGTTATAAAATCAAATACTGAACTTGAGTCCAAATGATTTTTTTTGCCTTGGAGACTATCTATCTAGGTTTAAAACACTCAACATTTTATGTGAAGAATGTAAGATAAAGATGGAGGAAGAGCGTTGCATCTATATTATTGTTTCTAAGCTAGGTAGTGAATATTATGTGTTTGTATCTACCTTTAATGCCATGAGAGAGGATCTAGGGGAAGAATCTTATGAAAAAACCACTCTTGAGTCCTTTTGTGCTTCTTTGATTCGAGAGGAAGATAAGTTTGTACAATTTGGAGTGATCAACACTGCAGGTCCCTCCAACAAAGCCTTAGTTTCGCAATAGAAAGATAAACCCAAGTATCCCAAGAAGTAACATCCTCGTGAGAAAAACAAACAACATAAGGGTCCCAAACCTACTCAGACAACTTCAGCTCATACTGGTGACAAAGGAGAAAAATATAAAAGTAAGAATACTAATAGACATTGCAACTTTTGTGATAAATATGGTCATGATGAGTCCAAATGTTTCAAGAAGATGGTAGCTTTAGAAGTAGCGATGAAGAAGCACGACATCAATATTGATTCTACTTCTTCTTCTCATAGACACGCACTTTCATCTTCCGGTTTCTCCTTCAATTCAAATTCTACTACTACTTCTTCTTCTGATGAGTGGTTTATTGATTTAGTATCATCTGATCATATGGCTAAGGATAAGGCCATATTTTCTGCTCTAAGTGAATGTAACACCAAGAAAATAGTTGTTGGTGATGATAGATCTCTTACTGTTGTAGGATTTGGAACAGTTCAAGTAGATACTGGTCATTTCAATGATGTATTATGTGTTCCAAGTATTTCTTGTAACCTTCTATCAGTATATCAAATCACTCATTCAGGTGAAGGTAAAACCATCGAGTTTTCACCTCACCAAGTTGTAATCAAGGATCTCAAAGATCCTAAGCATGTTCTTGCAACTGGAATTGATGATGATATTACCAGGTTGTACAAGTTTGACAACTTTGGGTCATCATCTTTTTCATTAGTTTTTGTTGCTCAAAGCGATGACTTGAGAAAACTTTGGCATGAGAGGTTTGGTCATCTAAACTATCGCTCATTGCAACAACTATGTAATCAACATATGGTGACTAGTCTTCCTCTTGTTTCATGAAGAGATGATGTTTGTGCCAGTTGTGTTGTCGACAAACATCATCGGGATAGTTTTGACAAACGTGCCTCTTGGCACGCCTCGGGTCCTTTGCAGCTTGTTCATAGTGATTTTTGTGGTCCAGTTTCTTCTCCTTCTTTTTCTAGGTGCAAGTATTTCTTAACTTTCATTGATGAATTTTCCAGACGGACTTGGGTTTACTTCTTAAAACTCAAGAGTGAAGTTTTTGATAAGTTTTTGGCCTACAAGGTCCTTGTAGAAAAGAAATATGGACATCAAATTCAAAGGTTAAGAACAGATAACGGAGGCGAATATGTGAACAAAAATTTTACAAGCTACTGCACTACACAGGGAATCCAAATGCAACACACTGTTCCATATACACCACAACAAAATGGTGTTGCTGAGAGAAAGAACTGCACATTAAAAGAAATGGTTGATTGTATGATCCAATCTAAGGGATTAAGTCTAAAGTATTGGGTGAAAGCCATCAACTGCACAAATTACATAGTAAATCACACTCCCAAAAGGGCTCTTAAAAATGTAACACCGGAAGAAACTTGGACTAAAATTAAACCATATGTAAGTCACTTCTGTGTATTTGGCAGTATAGAATGGGCTCACATTCATGATGAGAAAAGGAAAGAACTGCAGCCTAAAAGTGAGAAGTGTATATTTGTTGGTTATTCTGAAGATGTCAAAGGTTACAAACTTCTTCAATCACATTGTAATGAAATTATTATTAGAAGAGATGTTAAATTTGATGAAAATATCTTGGCCTGCGAGCCTAATTCGACAATTGTGCCTTCTTCGGCGGCAATCCATCTTCGACATTTGTTCCTTCTTATCATCTGGTTTCTTCTTCAGATGATGATAGTGAAGATGAAAATCCACCTCTGCCTACTCACCCTCCTCCAGATGAGTCCTTTGAACCTGAACCAACACCAGCTCCACCGCTTCCTACATGGGTCTGTTCAACACGAGAAGTAGCCAGTGATATTGTCGATGATCCTTCAGATCAACGTCGGACACGTTCACAGTTCCAATAAGCCTCTTCTCTTTTGGCTCAAGTTTCAGAAACTCATGATCCAGAGACATTTGCAAAAGATTTAGGTCATCCAAATTGGGATACAACAATGAATGAAGAGTATCGTTCTTTAATGGAAAATGATACTTGGGATCTTGTACCTCTTCCAAAAGGAAGAAAAATTGTTAGATGAAAATGGGTCTATAGAACTAAGTATGCATCAAATGGAAGTGTTGAAAGACACAAGGCTCAGTTAGTTTCCAAAGGATTTTCCCAAGTTGAAGGAATTGACTATAATGAAACCTTTGCCCCTGTAGAAAAAATGAATTCCATCTTCCTTGTTCTTTCCCTTCCTGCCTCACATAAATGGGAGGTCCATCAGATGGATGTTAAATCCAACTTCTTGCACAAAGATTTGAAAGAAGAAATCTACATGGAAAAACCTTCTGGCTATATCCAGAATGACTCTAGCTTTGTTTGTCGCCTCAAGAAATCTCTTTATGGTCTCAAGCAAGCTCCCCGAGCTTGGTTTGCCAAAATCGATAGCTTTCTGATTGCCACTGGATTCTCTAGATGCCATTTTGATCCTAATGTCTATACCAATAAAGTAGGAATCCATCTCATAATCATTGTCCTTTATGTTGATGACCTTATCCTTACTGGTAGTGACTCAAAAATTTTAAACCATGTGAAAACCAGCCTTAAGAAGAAATTTGAAATGACAGACTTAGGATTTTTTCACTATTTCCTTGGCCTCCAAGTTTTGCAAACCAATGAAGGAATTTTTCTTTCCTAGTTTAAGTATGCTTGTGACCTTCTTCGTCACTTTCACATGGATGATTGTAAACCAACCCCTTATCCCTTCCAGTATAGAGTCAAGATTTCTACCACCTGTACTTCTCCTGAAGTTGATGCCACCCTGTACCATCAGTTAGTTGGTATCCTTTTATACTTGAGTCATACCCGTACTGATATTTCATTTGTTGTTGGTATTGTTTCCCGATATATGCAAACACCCCATGAAAGCCATTGGAAAGCATCTAAAAGGATACTTCGCTATGTTCGTGGTACAGTTCAGTTCGGGATACATTACAGTTTAGGGGGGACTCCTTTATTGGTTGGTTTCACTGATTCAGATTGGGCCGACGACCCTAATGATCGAAAGTCTACTGCAGGTTATGTTTTCAGCCTTGGTTCAGGACCTATCACTTGGGCCTGTAAGAAAAAATAGGATATTGCACTTTATTTAGCAGAAGCAGAGTATCGAGCAACGGTAAATGCAAGTCAGAAAGCCCTGTGGCTTCGACAAATCCTTTCAGAGTTTGGATTCCAGCACCAGCATCCGACTAGCCTTTGGTGTGACAATCAGAGTGCCATCAAGATCGCCAAAGACCTAGTTCAACATCAACATAGAAAACACATCAAGCTACACATGCACTTCATCAGAAAGCTCATTCATAATCAAGTTATTGAAGTGCTCTTTTTCCCTATAGAATATCAAGTTACAAACATTTTCACAAAGTCTCTTACAGAAGCCAAGTTTTCCAAACTTCGATCCATGTTAGGAGTTCAGGAAGTTGTCATTAAGGGGGGATAGGCTCTAATGCCTCCTTCCTTCTCCTATTGCGTCACTATTGTAAATCCTTCAATCCTATCCCAAGTTGTTCTTAAGGGGTGATGTTAGCGTATTTAGACACTTAGGAGTCAGTAAGATCTACTTGGTCTATTGTGTCGTTAGGTAAAAGTGTGTTTTCTAGTGTGTTTTTTTAGTATTCATTAGTATGCATTTGTAGTTAGGAAATCTGATGGTCACGATATGTTCCCAACATAGAGTGATATAACGGTTCATACTCTCCTCGATCTTAACAACCATTGATCCGTGGCTTAACACCCGATTGGTCCATGATATCTATTTAAAGAGCATGTAGGGTCATTTGTCGATGATCGATTGTGAGAAACTCTCTTGTAAAATATCTCTGTAATTTTTTTCTTTACATTAATAAACTGCTCCAAGTGGCCATGTTGGCTGGGGCTGTGGATGTTTCCCCTTAGGGGTTTTACCATGTGAAAATATTGGTGTGTTGATATTTGATCTAGTTATTTGAGTGGTTACTAAAGGTGTTCATCCTCTGTTGGAATACTTGTGTTTTCAAACACTCCTGTTATTGGGCCTCTTGTTTTCCACTCATAGGTTGCGTGCAGGATTTCCTCAATCTGTTCCATAGACCATAGATCCTCTACCTCTTCCTCATTTCTTGCCAACCCCTCCCTCGTGGATATGAATCTCTTCTTGGTATTCACCTTATATTGGTAGGGTACTCCGCTATGGGTCGTTCCTGATGACGCCAAGATCCACTTAAGTGGGTCGTCATCCATCAACATTGGGTCCAAGAGTTCCTCCTCCTTCTTTCCTTAATCCTCACCTTCTTCCATTTCTCATCTGTATGTCAGTGCTTCCCCCCTTCCCCCATGCATGTAGGGAAATCTAGCTATCTGATTCCTTTGTCATTACCCCTTTTTTATATAGTAGTATTTTAATAGAAGTATATAGTGATAAAATGTAGCTTCCTCGGGGTCCGCGTAGAAATTATCACTTTTCTGCGCTGTATGACTTCGCTGTGTCAACTGCAAACTCTGTGATGAAGCCTGCCAGAATACTGTCAAGCCAGAAGTAGATTGCATAGGAGATTTTTTTGTTCACTTGCTGTAACTTCTCAACATGTACTAGGGTCCAATCTAGCTGTCGCATCCGGTTCGTTGCATGGTTATCTTTCAACCTTAGTATCCACTCCTATAGTGGGTGGGGAAAATAACAGAAAAAGACTTCATGTAAATCTGTAAACACGTATTTATCTAGATATTTGTGAGGTGTGATGCTAGGGTTTCTGTTTTATTTTTGGGAAAAATCTAGCCCTTTAGTTCTCAACTAGCCTTCGATTTCTGCTTTCGTGGGGTTCCACTGTCTCAACATTCCCTCATAATGGCTTAATGATCTTCTGATTTGACTCATTTTTTTCTCATGCATTCTATCTCATCTACTCAGTCCTCTCTTGTTCCTCTTAACATGACAACTGAACCATTTGTTGGTTTAATGAATGGCTCTTCCCTACTACCTGCGTTGTTGATGCAAGGTTCATGTCTTTCAGGGTACCAACAAAGCCTAAAACTATCATCCCTTTTGGTAAAACAGAAGGCAACACACTACACAGAATGCACTGTGCAGTCTCACCTGAGATAGCTTTAAATTGATGGCTATAAGACTCAGGTGTTTACAGCTTAGGATTGAGCAAGAGATATGGAATATATATTCTGAACCATTTATTATAACTCGTGTTACAAACTATTGTTATTCTCTTTTATATTTTAAACTCCATGGCATATTTTCTTGATATCCCAGTAGCAATTAACCAAGCAATATAATAACTCATTCATTCATTACACACAACGTTTAACTACTAAAAGTATGATGAAGATATGCATGCATTCATCACATTACATAGGTATTACCGTGGTTCACCCCCTCCTGGGATACAACCACAAAGATTTGGCTCTTGGCTCTCTTATTATGGTAGTTCTGCAATTCTCGCGCCACGCACTTACAACTCTCCTCAGATGGGTAAGATCTATATGAGGCGAACTAGATCGCACCTGGCTCCTCGACCTGCAATCTAATCCTCAAGATCTACCTCCTCTCCTCCGCTCTGGTTCAACCACATTACAAAAGTAGTTTATCTAATCAAAACATTACATATCTTATAAACCTATACAAAAGTAGTGAAAACTGACGCTCCTATGATACCTGCGTATCTATATTTATATCTATCGGGCTCTTCAACCATTTACACAAAAACTTACAAAAACCCTAACCCTACTGTCGTTAGGTATTCCTTCTCTACATGTGTACTTTGTTTCCTTCCAGCTGTCGCCTCCTTCTTGCATGCGCACGTGCTGTGCTTCTTACTAGTTGTCGCTTTCCTCTTGCATGATTTCTTTCCCACAATTTCTCTTCCAGTTGTCATTATTCTTTGTGCATGCTTTCTTTCCCTTTTTGGCCTACTACCAACATGTATTCACTATCATTCTCTTCATGGAAAGTGTTTATGTCTAATATATGGTATCTCTATGTTTCAGATACTTCCTCCTCCTAATTCCTCCTGCGTAGAAACACTTGTATCCTATGATGCTCCTCCATTTCTTACTTCTACACGATCCTTCTCTTGTGCTGAATTCTTTGGAATAGGTTTCTTCTACCTTAGCTTTCTAATTGTTTCACTCCCCCCTATTTTCTTCGAGCGTTTAATTTCCTTTCTTGTGTTTGCTGCTGGACTAGTTGTTTGCTTTGATGTGCCCACCTCTGTTTGCTTCTTACCTTTTGATCCCTTCTTGGAAACTACTTAACGCAGACCTATCAACCCTCAGGTCGAGATCCACTCACAGGATCTTTCTTTTACCCCTTCGAGCCGAATCGGCTCTTTCGGATTCCCTGCTAGAATCTCTTTCCAAATCAATCCATAGGTCCTTTTCGTAGCTCGCAATCTCACGAGTTCGTGATTCGTGACTCCCGACTCTTCCCTTCTAATATTGCAATACCCAAATTTCCAATACGGGTATAGCTCTTCTCTATCACTCCTTCCTTGCGCGACCGTCAGCTAGGCTAGCCACTAGCACCTCTCGCCTCTCGCACCTTCGTGAGTTCAAAGGTCAAAACCTCATGCTCTTACTTCATGAATTCCCGATATGTGAGAGTCACCGAAGTGTTGACCCCTTCCACTAGGTGACGTGTGTCCGTCGGTCTACTTCTTGGGCCCACTTCGTGGTTCTGCCATGTGTCCCTCCGTACCTCGGCTCTTGGCACTTTGTGACTTTTGATGTCGTAAAATACTTCTTTCAACCTCCGAACCCCTGAATTCATAAAATGCGACGGGGTTCCTGATCCAACGGTCATCCCGTGACCTAGATCCAACATCTATCCTCTTTCCTCGCGAGTTCTCCACTCGCGACTTGGAACAACCAAGTTCTGGACTTTCACCCTATGAACCTATGAGTTCGTGAGATCCTTTGATCTCTGCCACTTGTCCTCCTCCTAACGGACGACTACGATTCTCTTGTGGTTTCACAACTTCGGGACTTTCAGAACAAAAGTCTTGGCCTCTTATCCTCCGATATGCCGAAATGGTGAAATTTCGACACGTCGTCTATGCAGGTCCCACAAGGAATTTCCTGCCTTTTTTTTTTTGGAACTTCTTGAACTTTGCGACTTCGTGAATCCTAATGCTAAGCCTTCATCTCTTCAACCCACAAAACCCTGAATTGGTCAATGAAAGTCTGACCTCCATGTCGGCGAGTATGCCACCTGACCACTCTCAGATGGATGGTCCTGGTTCTCTTCACAACTTCGCCACTCGTGAAGTTGAAACACTTCTCTTTCTGACCTCTGATGTCCGCATCCCCAATATGGGTGATATCGCAACACATGTCCTTCCAATCTGATGACTCAGATTCTCTCGCTATTTCAGGACTTCGCACCTCGTGACCTCACTAGTCTTAATGCAAAGGTTTTGACCTTCAACTCACGAAACCTCGAAATGAGATCTACGTGGGTGATCCAACAACCCCTGTTGGTTCAATCCTACGGTCCGATTTCTCCTAAGCTGGCACACAGGAAAACACCCACCATAACCTTCTTGCTCCTCTGCTAGATCGGATGGCTTTTGAGACTTCATGAATCCTCCACGGAGAATTCCAATCGTCAATTTCCTCCTTGACGATTTTTACAAAATGAACACGGTATTTCCTTTTGGAACTTGTCCTCCTGCAAAATAACTTCGCTACGCCTCCTTTCAACACTTTAAGGCACTAATTCTTCTTGATCTTTTCTTTGACAGCTTCAAATATCCTATCCCTCTTGAGCTTGATTGAAAAATCCTCAAGTCCGTTGGGGAAAACTCCTGCGCACACTCCTTGCGACAATTCTTCAAATACTTCCAAGTATTTGAACCTCTTCGACTCTGTGCACTCCCTGCGATAACAATATTTTCAACAATTTCTCTCAGGTTGCAAACTCCGAGACTTCACTCGGCCTGCGCACTCCTTGGATGGCTCCTGTGCTTAACTTGCGCTTCTACGAAAATGAGAACAATGTTATCTCTCCTGACCTTACAGAGACGAACTCTGACTTCTGTCGACGCACACCTTGTGGACACTTTTACTGCACTCCTTGCAGGAAAACGCTTTCTCAGATAGAGAAACAATTGAAACTCATTCTTTACTCTCCCTCTCTTCATATTTCAGACATTAAATATGAAATCATACATTCGCGCATCAAAGAAAATGCATAATAGAGAGTAACAAGCATGAGCATAACATTCAATCATGTATTCACAGAAAATATTTGAACACCATGAGTCTGAATCAAGCTTCATATATTAATCTCAGAACTTCTGTACATGGGTTATTCTACACAGTTTTCTACTTCTGCTCTCCTATTCTCTCTCGATTGATTATGCTGCTAATGTTACAATGATACAAGTGAGGGTGTCTATACCCGTTTTCCCTCCGGCTCCTAAAACTGTCTAATCTAGGAATTCAAAGCTACCTACTTACATTTACTAGCATAAATTCCTCTTAGTCCTTCAGAAGAGAGCGAGATGCTCAAGGTATGATTACAATCTACCAGTACGCCCTTTCTTAATTGTTTCATTTACATTTGGCGTATTAAACTTCAAAACTTTCAAACAATTAATCATGTGCCAAAATGCATTAGCGCTTGCCCCATGATCGCTTGACATTGGCGATGCTCCTGCATCACTACTGATACTTTCCATTCTTTAGGACAATATTTCATGGCTCACTACACCTCTTCTACTGTCACACAATATCCACATATTGTGTCTAGAAGCCATAAAGTTTGCTATTCCTTTATTTTTCCTTACTAGTTATGGCGGTATCCTCCAAGTATTGGCTACATTTTCCTGCATCTCGTTGAAATATATAACAAATACACTTCAAATTTCCTTCCTTTGTTTTGCATATGAAGTGTGACACAATGTAGTATACTTTGTTGTGTGATACTTTTCTAGACTTGGGTAAAATTCGTTGTATTTGGGTTCTCCCCAACCCACCAAATCGATCAGTATTATCAACCATGCATAATGGAAATATTTTCCAAGATTTTGTGCATCCTTACAATCATCCAAAAACAATTCAGTAAGTATGGGATCCATCTGAGTAAAGTCCTCTTCATGCACTACTTGATTTCTGCTATAACTCCTGCAGGTGCTTCTTCCTCGTGACATTTCCTCAACAGTTTACAAGCCATCAACTTCTTTTCCATCCTTGCCATAGGTTCACTCATTCTATTGATTATGATTCTTGGGACCCTCTCTTAGTGCCATATGTCTTCTTCATCTCCTCTGCCAGTTCTTTCTCCTTTTTCTTATCATCCAAGTATTGTTCTGTCTTTTCTCCACCTGTCGGAATATATATAATTTCTTCTATTAGATATACATCTATTGATATCGGCCTATCCATCCATAGAATACCCCCAGGCACCAATGCCAATAGTTGTTTGATGCAGTTGTTTACATATTTACCCTACTCGAAATGAAGGATTTCTAACAAGTTCATTATTCCTGTGTTATACAACCCTGCAATATATTGCTTTGGCTCCAAAATTGGAAATCCTCATGAACTTTATCCTTTTATATCCATATATACTTGTAACACAAACTTAAGGAACTTATCCCTGTCTGTTACTTCATGGTCCGAATACTTCAATTTCTCAACACATCTTATAATTCAGGAAGGGTCGTGACACCTTCGGGTATGTGCAGTAGTGTCAGCGTTTCTCCCTTCTATTTACATGATGATCTCGATACTTTCTATTTTCCCCTTGTCTTTCTTGTCGCTTTCGATGGCCATGATTCTTGGTGTGCATCCTCTTCTACTTCTGCATCTTAATCTTGTTGGCAAGTAACATCCTCAACCTAAACTTGTTCTTACATATACTGCACTGGTTCCATGACAGGTTGCTACACTACTTCAGCCTGTCCTTTGAGCTCATCTGACTCTATTTGCTCATCATCTTCCTCAATCATTTGTTGTGTTGCTCCTAAGCCAAGTTTCTATTTAGGGTTTTTCTCTATGGTAGGGTTCTGTGTTTCTTCCTACGTATCAACCTCCATATCTTCTGTCGTTGGTACATGTTGTTCTTGTTCCTCCATAATTATCGGACTCATCGGATCGATAAATAGTGAAGGAATGGAATCTACATCCACCACTCCTTCTGGATGAATAGGGTTTTCTGCTTTGGAGGCTACTTTCTTCCATGGAGATCTTGTGGTTCTGTGTGTTTTTCTTGTGGTGTGACTAGGATCTCCAATCTTTGGCAGTGCCATTCTTCTAAATAATGCAAAAGTTGTTATGAATCCTCACTGAATACTTCTCGAAATTACATGTTCACTCTGTTTTTTTCTCCTTATCTCTTGTCTTCTCAATGACACAATGAGTCTTCCCCTGCATGTTTTCTTCTTTTATATTTCCTCTCATAAATGCTTTGTCATGCCTATAATTTTCTTGGCCACTTCCTTTTTCCTTTTTCGACCACTTTCTGTCCCGTCGCGTTGTGTTTTCTATCTAGTCATCTTTCTCCGGTGAGAAGTATATTATTGTTTTGTCACACCACTTATTGTCTGTTGCACATTGTATCATATAACTCTGCATGAAAAACCACTGATCCATCTACTAAATATTTTTTTATTTTTCTTTTTCCAATTTTTTCTTCCATTTTATTCTTTTAACTCCTACTATATAAACTATGTAAAACTCTACTTTTCTGCGCTATAACTATTGAGGGTTATTGGGTTGACTGTCCCTATACAGTTTTAGTCGATTTCCATTCACCGATCCTTGAATCTTTTTGCTTGTTAAATCCTACAACTACTCAACGCCTCCATCTGTGAAATGCTTTATCTCATATGGTCCTAGCCAATGCATTTTGAATTTCCTTGGGTGCTGCAAGTATTTGTTGTCATAGAGGAGAACCAACTATCCTTCCTTAAATTTCTTCTTCTTGATGTTTCTATCATGCCAAGATTTTTCCTTTGCCTTTTGTACTTCCTAATGGAAACTAGCCATAATCCTATCTTCTTCTAGTTCCATGAGTTGAGCCAATATTTCTTGAGTTGCACCTCTTTTTGTCTTGTTTGTAATGGATGAAATGCACAAACTAGGTATCAAATACTTCAAAGGGACTACTACTTCTTGTCAATACACCAATCTAAAATGTGTCTTTCTTGTATTTTTATTTTACATGTAGTTCTATAAGCCATAATATTGCTGGTATATTCAAATCCCAATCATTCCTGTTCACATTCCAAATCTTAGTTAAGGCATTCTCCGAAATCTTATTAAATTCTTCCACTATTCCATTAGCTTTAGGATGGTAAGGAGTGCTCTTCTGATGATGTATCTCAAATTCTTTAGTCATTTCCTAGATGGTACTATTGATAAAATGAGTCCCCTAATCACTCATCCAAATTCTAGGGCATCCAAAACTTGTAATTACTTGTTCAAACAAGAAGTGCGTTGCAATATCTTACTGCTGCTGCTTCAATCCATTTGGTTAAATATTTTTTCGTTGTAATTATGTACCTTTCTCCTGATTTTCTAGCTAGTGGATTGATTGGTTCTACAAAATATATATCCCATTTTTAAAATACTTTAATATTTTCCTGAGGTCTCAATGAAACCTCATCCCTCCTAGATGGCTTTCCTACCCTCTAACAGACATCACAATTTTGACAATATTCCTTTGCATCTTTTGAAATTTTTGGCCACCATAATCCTGCACACAATATCTTCTGTGCAATATACTTCCCTGCATAATATCATCTAACTATTCCTTCATGTGCTTCTGCTAAGATGATACAACATTCATGCTCCATTACACATCTCCTTAAAATGTTATTTTTACCTAGTTTATATAATTTTCCTGCAATAAGTTGCTAATCTACATCCCTAACCACTAAATTATTCTTCTCCACAGTATTGTATTCCTTTGGGGAAAATCCTGTACTCAAAAATTCAATAATGTCAACAAAATATTCATCAACAATCTGTACTGAAAAGAGTTGTGCATTAGGGAAATTTTCCTCCAATATTCTTGGTTCCTCTCCATTAGTTATCCTAGACAATTGATCTGGCATTGCAATCTTCCAGGTTTCATGACTACTTCAAAATCAAACTCCTGAAATAACAACAACCATCTACATATTCTTGACCCCAACACTGGCTTGTTGACTAGGTATCTAAGAGAAGAGTGATTTGTAAACATCTTAAACTATTTTCCTAACAAATAATTTTTGAACTTTTGTAATGCTTACACCATAGCCAAACCTCCTTTTTCTGTTGTATTGTAATTTTATTATGAATCTGATAGATTCCTTCTTACAAATGCTATTGGGTGATCTATACACCTTCTCCTGGCTATGTTAATACTTCTCCAAGTTCTATTGAAGATGCATTCACATGAACATGGAATTCCTTTGACCAATTTGGAAAAACCAGAATTGGCGTTGTCACCATTTTCTCCTTCAAGATGCCCAAACTCTGTTGGGACTCATCGTTCCACTGAAAATTGACATCCTTCTTTAACAATTTCTCCATGGGCGCAATAATCTGTGCATAACTCATAAAATTCCCATGACATCCTATATGTACAAGTGTATATTTTAATTGGCGTATTGACTTTGAATGTGGTAAATTAACAATGACAACAAGCTTCACAGGATCAACCAACAAACCTTGTTTACATACCACATTCCCTAGAAAAATTCCAAATGGTGCGCTAAATATGCATTTATTAATGTTTGAAGAGATTTGACACTGTCTACACATGTCTAACATCAATATTAACACTTCAACATGATCCTTCAATAAGCTAAATATTGTCCAATCATCCAAATAAACCTACAAAAATTTATGAATAAAATATTTGAATGCAACTACCACTACCCTTGAAAAAATAGAAGGGGAATTCTTCAATCCAAAAGGAATCACTGTGCACTAATATGAACTCCATTTTGAGGAAAATTTAGTCTTATGATGATCCTCTGGTGGTATTCTAATATGGTGATACCCTGAAAATCCATCAGTAAATGAATATGCTTCTTGTCCTCCTACATTCTCTAATACTTCATGTATAAATGAAGTAGGGAAGAGATCATGTAGACAAGCACCATTGAATTTCCTCAAGTCTACATAGATCCTTATTCCCCCTTGCTTCTTCTCCTGAAATACCATAGGGATAATCGATTCATATTCTTCAACATGTTCTATTACACTAGCCTCCAACATTTTATCAATTTCTGCCTTCACTTTCTTCTTATATACTAAATTGAACATATAAGGTCTCTGTCTTATTAGTATGGCATTTGGTCTTAGAGGGATCTTAATTTGTCCAAGTTCTCTTTCTACTCCTTTCATCTCTGAAAATGTCACTGGAAACAAATACCTATACTCGCGCATTAACTCTGTTATTCTTTCCATTGTCTAGTTATCCCAATAATCACCAATACTTGCAATATTTGGGTTCTCTTCTCTTCCAATATTTACCTTATTTATCTTGATTGGTGAAGAAAACTCTTATGATTCTAATTTTTGACCTTCTACTTCTCTTCCCCTTCAACTTTTGTAATCTGAATATTACACGGGTTTTCTTCCACTAGATCATCTTCTACGACATGGTAACAATGTAACAATTGTCTGACTGTCTTTCGATTCTGGTTTTGGTAAGATGTTACTATTTCAACTTCAGGCTCTTCAAAGATCCTCTCTTTTACCAACTTTAGTGTTGTATCTATCTTTGGAGTCTCATGTTCAAATGAAAATGTGATCACAAAATTATACTGCAGGTTCTTCAAAGATCCTCTCTTTTACCAACTTCAGTGATGTATCTATCTCTGGACTCTCATGCTCAAATGCAAATGTGATCACAAAATTCTGCTGCAAATACTCCCAATTTGCAGTTTCTCTGCACAGTTCCAGTTATGTATACCAATTCCTTGGGATTCCTTCCAATGTATGAATGAAATGACCTGGGAAATCCTCTGGTGGTACTAATCTCCATTGGGTTATACATCTGTCTATATGTCCTCTGGGCTGTCCTAATCCATCATATTTCTGCATATATTTCTTCTTCTGTTCTGCGCCAAATCTAATGCGTAGTAATATCTTGCATTGATACCAATTCTAAATATTCTCCTTATGAGTACCCCACCAACGTGTTTGTGTAGCTTTCAAAGAAATATCTAAAACTTGTAACCTCTGAATTTTCAAAACTTCTAAATCAAACATAGTTAAAAATTCTTCTATATCATTCTGACCATAAAAAACTGGAGGTTCTCTTACCTCTGTTCCAACCCATATTAGTGCAGACGTCATTCTTGCACATATTATAGTAGATAACTCATGTAAGAATTGCTATTGCTACCAATTCTCCAGTCTTGTGTCAGAATATGAAGCACAAGAACTAATGCTTCTCCAGCCAAGATGATCCAGGTGGATATCGGGGGCCACCCATCTTTTCCAAATGGCTCAAAACAATTTTCTGGCCATTTTGGCAATTTACTATTTTTAGCAGGTTTTAACTTCCGGGGCCATTTTGAGGGCCTAAATGAAGGTTTTTCGAG
>ML800378.1:430585-443344 GCA_009831015.1 Picea engelmannii | reverse complement strand
AAATCGTGTATTACTGTATCTCTGTGTTTATGGTTGCATCTCTGATATATTTCTGTTATATTACTGGATATACGTGATATCTCTGTGCATTTCTTTATTATATCTCCGCTCTCATTTCGTGCCGAAAATAATCCGGATCACAAGAATTCCATCTGTTGTTGGGTTAACATAATTTTCCTCGAGTGCAGTAGTTCTATACAACTAGTTTATCTCTTCCATGATGAAGTTCTTTATTGTAGGTTCAACATACCTTCCTCTTTTTGAAGGATCTAATGGTGTAATGAATCTGTATTCTCCTGATTCAAAGATCATTTTCCTGGTCTTCAAGTTGATGATAACTTGATTATCAAATTCCCAATCCAGTCGCAACAATGCTGGATAAGGTGTAGTATTATCCACTATATCAATTACTTCAAAGTCTGCCATAGTGCACACACCATCTAAATCCATTGATATTCCTTTCGATCTACCAATTGGTATCACCCTATGATGGTTTTCTAGCTTCAACTAAATAGGTGAATATCCCATTGTAGGTTCCCCCATGGCTTCCCATATCTTCTTAGGAAGAACGTTTACTTCAGACCCCGAGTCTAATATGATGTCACCCATGTTAAAATATCCAATATTTTCATTTAACCTGAACTCCCTATTTTTCCTTGTCTTCTTATGGACCTGATTGATTGTCTTTTGTTCTAATTTCATCTCTTCTCTAGAATTGCAATTTTCCAACAGAATTTGCAATACTTGTAAAGAGGTTTTTTCATTCAACAACTTCAAGAAAGACCCAAAAACGTTTCTTAGATTACTTAATTATTTTGAATAATGATCTATGTTATTCTTATTAAATAGACGAGGCATATCACATAATGGTACATCATCTCCTGGCTTTGTACCGTAAGTAGAAGCAATATTCTACCTCAAAATATCTTGTTTAGCCTCCTTGAATGTCTTATTTTCTTTGCTTACATCAAACTATTGTTGAGGTGTTGTGTTCTTTTTGACCCATTGGTGTTGCTCATGATTCTTCTTTGCTGCATATTGATGCAGGAGCATCACAAGAAAACACAAGTGGAGGACAATTCGATACGCACCAGCACACATTTTGAAGACATTTTGAAATTTAAAGATGAAACACTAATGTAAAATATGGGAGGATGTAAATGTTCTTAAATTTTTTGGGAATTGTAATACATATCTTGAGAATTCTCTCTCATCTATCGGTTGGAGACATTTAATGTAATAAATGAAAAGTAGTTGTAGTCTTTAATTCGATAAGATATCTTAGAGTTGTAGGAGGGAAAATATAAGGTAGCTAGAGAGGTAGCGGGGGGGCGACGGCAGAGGGCCCATAGTGATAACCATGGAGGCCATTCAATGTAAGGTGGAATAGGTCCACTATATTATTAAATAAGGCGCACTATGGTAGTTAGATATAATAAATGTAAGAACACTTCTTAGAAGGTTCTACTTCTAGAAGATTCCTCCTCTAGAATGTTCTTAGGTGATGGTAGCACTATATAAAGGGGTTCAAGAAATGTAATGGGAGATGAAAAGAATTATTTTATTTGGAGCGATATATCAATAGGAGGAATCCCCCTTGAAGAGGCAAGTGAACATGAGAGGATCCCTTCCATAATAGGATCCATTATATGGTGTTTCCCTACCTCAAGGGTTTGATAGTAATAAGAGAGATTTTGCATATTGTTCTTATATATCTGTTATTGTGATTTTGTATTCATATATATTTGGATATATTGAGATATTTTTGTATTCAGTTATTTGGTACTTAACAAGTGGTATCATATCACTTTCCTTGGCAGACATTGTGGGCAAATATTTTTTATTTTTGCAGATTTTATTTTTTTCGGAGAATAAAAAAGAGGGCTGCGACATTACAGAACTTTTAGGTATATTTATCTAATTTCTTTTCAGAAACATGTTGTATAAATGAGTTCCTCTCATAAAACGACCAATTTGAAAAAAAAAATCGTCCGAAACGGAGTCCGAGAAGTCAATATATTGAAGTTTTAAAATTTGTAATCTTTCAGGGTTTTTTCTGCAGACGACGATGCAATTATTTTTATTTCTGTAGTATCTGGAGGCCGAATTTGCCCCAAAATATTACATATCTAAAATCATCTCACAATTTCACCCAATTTAAAAAAAAACATCAGCTGAAATAGAGTCCGGGAAGTGAAGTTATGAGCATTTTAAATTCAACAGTTTTTCAGAGTTTTTCTGGAAAACGCCGCGAATTTCTGCAGTAATTTTTTGTTCTATTTTTTGTGTTTTTTCATGATGGTGGTGGGACTGCAATGTTCATAAATTTTCATAGGGTTATCATATGTTTATTTCTTCTCAAACCCTCAAAGAAATTCTACATATTACTGAATCATTCAAAACCCAATTGTTTGACACATTGAATGACAGATTGAATGGCTTTGTAGATGGTCTCAATGATAGTTTTTCGTAGTATTCAAGATTCATTGGATAACATGCATGAGAGATTTCTTATGGAAGACCTCAGGGATGAATATAATCAAGAAATATATGCTTGGTATGATTTTGATGTCGATTGCGATGATTGGTATATGGATAGTTTTCATTTCTGGGATGACAACCACTTCCATATTTTATTTGATGACTCTACTCCACCTTCTGTAGAGAACATCAATGTACCACATCAGGAGCTAGTTACCAACATCTAGTCTGCATATTCTACAATGGTATTGTTCCTTCTAGATTCATCGTTGATCATCTCCCACTATGTGGATGGATATTCTTATTTGGATCCACATGATATGTGTTAGTATTGGGAGCATCATTTTCAGTTGGTTATTGGGCGCCGATATCTTCCATGTGGGGTTCACATGAGCAATTGGACATGGGACCCTGGTTTACAATGGTGGTTGGACTACTTCAAAACGGTGGCTTCCATTTCTCAATGGGACCCTGGTTCTCTAGTCTATTTCAGCACTATGGTCCACACTTATCCATGGGACCCTAGTATATGGTTGTACATCAAGCATTGAGGAAAATGCTTTCATAAGGGGGATGAAATGTAAAGTAACTAGAGAGGTAGTGGTGGGGTCCATAGAGACCATAGTGATAATAGTGGAGGCCATTCAATGTAAGGTGGACTAGGTCCACTATATTATTAAATAAGGCCCACTATGGTAGTTAGATATAATAAATGGGTAGTTAGATATAATAAATGTAAGAAGACTTCTTAGAAGGTTCTGCTTCTAGAAGATTCCTCCTCTAGAATGTTCTTAGGTGATGGTAGCACTATATAAAGGGGTTCAAGCAATGTAATGGGAGATGAAGAGAAGTATTGTATTTGGAGTAGTAAATCAATAGCAAGAAGCCCCCTCGAAGAGGTAAGTGAACAAGAGAGGATCCCTTCCATAATAGGATCCATTGTGTGGTGTTTCCCTACCTCAAGGGTTTGATAGTAATAAGAGAGATTTTGCATATTATTCTTCTATATCTGTTATTGTGCTTTTTTATTCAAATATCTTTGGATCTATTAAGATATTTTTTTATTTAGTTCTTTGGTACGTAACAAAAAACTCAAGAAATCTCCCTCGTATGTATTGTATGATCATTATTATCGATTGTAAGAGTAGAGAAGCTGTCGAGCAAGAGAGTGTAAGAAAACAGAGAAGAACATAGATTGTAGAAGTTGTTTGAGAAGATAGTTATTGCTATAGAAAACCATGTACAGAAGCATTTGAATTAATATAAGAAGGCTTTAATCCAATTTCATGGTGTTGTTATGGTTATTGTTTGCATCTATTGAATAGTATGTTTATAGTTTGCCTATATGCTCTGTTATGCATTTGTTTTAATTCTTTATGTGTATGATTTCATGTTGAATGTATGAAGTCTGTGAGAGGGAGAGTATAAGTTCCAATTGCTTCTCGTCCTGAGAATTCATGTAAGGAGTGCAATGAAAGTTCATAAGGAGTGCGCTGATAAGATTTTGAGTTTTACCTCAGAAAAGCTCAGGAGAAATAGAGTTGTTCTTATATCAACATAAGTGCAAGTATAACACAGAGCCGTGCAAGGTGTGCGTAGGCCAGGTTGAAGTTTTAGACTTTTCCAACCCAAGTGTGTGGTTGAAGAAATTTTGTCACAAGGAGTGCACAGAGTTGGGAGTTATCCGATAATCATAGATTATCGTGAAGGCCGCAAGGAGTGCGTGCCTGAATCCCTTAAAACATTGGAGTTTGTATCAAGAATCAAGCTCAGGAGGGATAGAGACTTGGAAATTTCAAAGGAAGGATGAGGGTCCAAGTCACCTCATAGAAACCAAGCTCAGGAGGAAAGACACCAAGTTATTTGGCAAGGATTCTTTGAGAACCTAAACAGACGGTTGGAATTCTCGGAGGGAGAAACACTGATTTTCTGTGGATTGTTGGATCTAGTAGATCAACGGAGAGGATAAGGCTGAGTGTCTTTCAACACTTGCAAGTTCAAGAGAGGGTACATCCGTTAAATCTCGAGGAGTGTGAGCCGTCGATTGGGCATTATGAAACATCGACATTTTGAAAGTCGGGAGTGTGGAGGAAGCTTTTCTTGGGAATTGCAAAATCCCGATAGGAGAAGGAAGAATCTGGAGCGTTGGATCATGGGGAATCAGGACCATCAATCTGACAAAGAGGTCATCCTAATTTCAGATTTCAAGAGAAGGGGAGAGGTCCACTTCACAAATCCTCGATACATGAAATCCCGATGTGATATGGACTATCAGATCATGGGAGAACCAGGACCGTTGATCTATGGAGAGGAAATTTCGGCATTTTGGGAATCGGAGGAGTGAGGGAACCTTGCAATGGAAGTCCTGACATCATGAAACCCAACATGCATTTTTAGGTTAAGGATGTGGTCATGCCAATGGTCACGTGGAGTGGAGGCTCGTGTCCAATGCATGTTCACACGGGTGGAGCTTAGAAAAGGACATGTGGTCATTAAGTGTGTTGAAGGTTCCAATAGGGACCGAGAAGCCATTTGGGCTCGGGAGTTTTAAGATCCAAAGGTCGAGAGGTCAGTGGACCCTGCTGAGGTGGGGGTTTGAGTTAGGTGGTATCAGAGCTAACAACTTCTATTTTTCGTAGAGGGAAGATAGAGGAGAATTCTGATTTGAATTTTGCATGGACATATTACAACAATGCCACCGAGAAGATGTCAAGAGAGAACTTTATCGAATCCAACCATGGAAAGGGAAATGAGAGAACTTCATTCTCGATGGGATGCTATGGAGACATCACAGAGGAGAACACCTAATACTAGAGATATCAATGAGGCTGAAAGTGAGAATGAAGCTGGAGATGAATAAGAAGTTGCAGCCGAAGATGCTGCAGAGTAGTGTCTATTCAAAGCTATAGAAATAATAAGTTCTAGGGAAAAAATGGACATCTTGATGTATGAAGACAACTTAGACATTGAGCAGCTGCTAGATTGGTTTAGAGCTCTAGATAAATACTTCGACTATGAGGATATCAAAGAAGATAAGAAAGTAAAGCATGCTGTCACTAGACTGAAAGGGAATGCAACACTGTGGTGGTATGAACTGAAGGCTGACAGGCATTGCAATGGAAAAAAAAGAATTAAAATCTTGGATAAGATGGTAGCGAAGATGAAAGACAAATTCATACCGAGGGATTACCAAATTAATCTGTTCCGAAGAATGAAGAATTTAAGACAAAAAGGGATGACAGTGAAGGAATACACTGAGGAATTTTATAGGTTAAACATCATAGCTGGTCGTCATGAGAGTGATGATGAAAAATTCGACAGATACATGAATGGCTTGAGATATTAGATTCAATATGAGATGAGCATGGTGACAATCAAGAATGTAGAAGATGCTTATCAGATTGCTTCAAAGGCAGAAGTGAAATTGGCCTGAAAGTAAGGTCAAAGGGGTAGAGGTAGAAGTCAGAGCAGAGGCAAAGAAATTTCCCAGGACAGAGTATAGAAACCCAAGGATGAAGAAAATAAACCTCATAACCACCCAAAAAGGGGAGGAAGCTCACAAGGAGACCAGTATGCTGATAGGAACACTTTTCCTTGAGAAAGAAGAAGAGGCAGAGGAGATGAAATAAAGTGTTTTGTCTGTGGAAAGATCAAACACAAATATTTTGAATGTTCTGATTGAAAAAGAGATGGAGGAGGAGAAGCTCACATTTCAGAAGCACAAAGGCGAAATGTTGAGGCAAAAGAAGCAGAAGGTGGAAGATCCTTAATGATGAGGAAAATTCTCTTAAAGCCATAAAAAGAGATGGTGAATCTAGTCCAGAGGAACAATTTGTTTATAACTGCTTGCAAGACCAAGGATAGGGTATGCAAGGTGATAGTTGACAGTGGAAGCATAGATAATCTAGTATCCACAAAGATGGTGGAAAAGATGGAAATGGAAACAGTTGCACATCCAAGCCCATACAAGGTTTCATGGTTGCAAAAAGGACATCGGGTAACTGTCACTAAACAATGTTTAGTTGAATTCAAGATAGGTGGATACATAGATGAGATCTTATGTGATGTTATTCCCATGGATGTCTGTCATATTTTGTTGGGGAGGCCTTGGCAATATGAAAATTTTTTTAGTCATTATGAAATAAATAACACATACACCTTGGATAAGAATGGTAGGACACATATGTTGCTTCCAATTGAAGAGAAGAAGGTGAAAGAAGAAACAAGCAATACTATACTTCTCATGAGTAGGAAGAAACTTCTTGATGAAGTCAATAAGGACAAAGAAATGTAGTTTGTTGTAGTGAGAAAACCTAGAGTCATCTTGAACAGTACCTCAATAGATGATCTAGCTGAGGAGATTCAGGAACTGCTGGAGAATTTCGCTGATATAGTGGTGGACGATTTACCTGGTTCATTGCCACCCATCAAGAGTATAAGCCATAAAAATGACCTTATACCAGGAGTGAGTTTACCAAACAAAGCAATGTATAGATTGACGCTGTAGGAGAATGAAGAGGTTAAGAAGCAAGTTCAGGATTTGATGGACAAAGGGTTGATTAGAGAAAGATTGAGTCCATGTGATGTACCAACAATTTTAATTCCGAAGAAGGATGGTGGATGGAGGATGTGTACAGACTCGAGGGATATAAACAAAATCACCATCAGGTATAGATTTCCTTTACCCAGGATGGATGACTTGATGGATTTCTTCAGTGGAGCAAAGTTTTTTTCAAATATTGATTTGAAAAGTGGATATCATCAGATTAGAATGAGGGAAGGTGATGAATGGAAGGCAACATTCAAGACAAATGAAGGGATCTATGAATGGCTAGTCATGGCATTTGGCTTGACGAATGCACCAAGTAATTTTATGAGATTGATGAACGAAGTCTTGAGATATTTCATTGGGAAGTTTGTAATTGTGTATCTTGATGATATATTGATATTCAGTAAGATTGAGGAAGAACATTTGAGACATTTAGCTTCAGTGATGCAGAGGTTGTAGTAAGAGAAATTGCTGATAAATCTGAAGAAGTCATCTTTCATGAAGACAAAGCTTATTTATTTGGGTTTTGTGATCTCTTCAAATGAGTTGAAGATGGATCCTAAAAATGTAAAAGAAATCAAAGAGTGGTTGTCGCTAAGGAATATCTTTGAATTCATAATCTTCCATGGACTAGCTAGTTTTAACAGGAATTTCATGAAAAATTTTAGTGGGATTTCTGCACCAATGATGGAAACAGTCAAGAAAAGACATAAATATTTTCATTGGTCAGAGGAAGCGGAGAAAAGTTTCAAGTTGTTAAAGGAGAGGATAACTGGACAAACAGTTCTAGTTCTACCAGATTTCAGTAAGACATTTCAAGTGAGATGTGATGCAAGTGGATTTGCGATTGGAGAAGTCTTATGTCAATACAATAAACTAGTTGCATACTTTAGTGAGAAGCTAAACGATGAAAAAACAAATTATTCCATGTATGATAAAGAGTTTTATGTAGTCATACAAGCACTAAAGAAATGGAGGCACTACCTGGTTCCGAAAGAGTTCATTTTGTATAGCGACAGCCAGGCCTTACAGTTTATAACCAGACAGGAAAAACTGAACCACAAACATGCAAAATGGGTTGAATTTATGTAAAATTTTACTTTTGTTATAAAGCACATTTCTGGAAATTCTAACAAGGTTGCTGATGCATTGAGCAGGAAATATTTGATTCTGCAGGATTTTCATGTGAATACCTTCGGTTTTGATAACCTTAAGGAAATGTATAGAGATGATTCAAATTTCAAGGATGCTTATGAAGCATGTGGGAATCCTATTCTGAGAGACAAAAGCCAATGGATTGAATATTTAATTCAGGATGGACTGTTGTTCAAAGGAAATCAAATGTGTATTCCGAAGAGTTCTATGAGATATAACCTTTTGAAGGAAAATCATAGTGGAGGATTGTATGGACATTTTGGCCATGATAAAAAATTTGCGCATCTAAACAATTTGTATTATTGGCCAGGGATGAGGATGGATGTCAAGAAATTTGTCAACAAATGTAGAATCTGCCAGCACACAAAGGGGAAAAGACAGAATACAGGGTTGTATCAACCATTGCCAATACTAGAGAGGCCGTGGGACGTAGTAAGCATGGATGTTGTGTTAGGATTGTCGAGAACACAGAGAGTTTGTGATTCCATATTCGTGGTAGTTGACAGATTTTCCAAAATGGAACATTTCATTCCATGTCAGAAAACCAGTGATGCAACACACATTGCAAACCTGTTTTTCAAATAAGTTTTTCGACTTCATGGTTTACCCAAGTGTATTGTTTTGGATTGAGATACCAAGTTTGTTGGTCATTTCTGGAGGACACTATGGAAGAAGTTGGGGAAAAATTTATCTTTTAGCTCAGCATATCATCCTTAGACCGATGTGTAGACTGAGGTATTCAAGTGAAGTTTGGGAGACTTATTGGGGAGTTTAGTAGTTGAACATCATAGTCAGTGGGATCAGATTCTGCCACAAGCTGAATTTTCATATAACGACTCACCTAACCGGAGCAACTGACAGATCCCATTCCCGATAATGTATGGAATGTAGCCAAGAGGAGTATCCGAGTTGAGAGACTTAGAGCAGAATGATTTCAGGAGTGCTGGAGTAGAAGATTTTGCAGCAGAGATGCAGGAGCTCCACAATAAGATTAAAGAGCGGTTCCAGAGTTCCAACTATGAATACAAGCGTAGAGGAAATCAAAATTGGAGAGAGCTTCAATTCGAAGTGGGATATTTGGTGTTAGCACATATAAGGAAAGAAAGGTACCCAAGGGGAACATATAATAAGCTAAAAATGGAAAAGACAGGGCCGTGTAAAATTTTGAGGAAATTTGAGGCAAAAACTTATGAGATAGAATTTTCAGATGATGTGGGCATATCACCCATATTAGACGTAGCAGATATGTATCCTTATAGATCATATGAAACAAGTGGGGCAGAGAATCAAAAGGAAATCCAATGGGTCAAATATATGCTTGTAGTTGGAAAGCCACAGATGGAAAAGATCATTGATCAGAGAGTTGGCAAGAAGACTTGGAGGAAGACATATTTTAAATATCTGATAAAATGGAAGGGACACCCAGTTGAGAATGCCAGTTGGGAAAGTGAAGCAGATATACAAAAACATGGACAAACGATGCAAGAGCTCATGGAAAGGAGTCCATGATTTTTTTTCATCCATAGGAGTATGATGTAGGAGCATCGCAAGCAAACGCAAGTGGAGGACAACTGGATACGCACCAACGCGCATTTTGAAGACGTTTTGAAATTTAAAGATGAAACATTAATGTAAAAGATGGGAGGATGTAATTGTTCTTAAATTTTTTGTAAATTTTAATGTAGATCTTGAGCATTTTCTCTCATCTGTCAGTTGGAGGAATTTAATGTAATAAATGAAAAGTAGTTGTAGTCTTTAATTTAATAATATAGCTTAGCGTTATAGGAGGGAAGACTCAAAAAAGATCCCTCGTATGTATTGTATTATCATTATTCTCGATTGTAAGAGTAGAGAAGCTGTAGAGAAAGACAACGTAGGAGAGCAGAGAAGAAAAAAGATTGTAGAAGTTGTTTGAGCAGATAGATGTTTCTATGGAAAACCATGTACAAAAGCATTTCAATTATTATAAGAAGGATTTAATCCAATTTCATGGTGTTGTTATGGTTATTGTTTGCATCTATTGAATGATATGTTTACAATTTTCTTATATGCTCTATTATGCATTTGTTTCAATGCTTTATGTGTATGATTTCATGTTGAATGTATGAATTTTTGTTAGAGGGAGAGTATAAGTTCCAATTGCTTCTCGTCCTAAGAATTCCTGCAAGGAGTGCAATGAAAGTCCACAAGGAGTGTGTTGAAAATATTCTGAGTTTTACCTCAAAAAATCTCAGGAGAGATAGAGTTGTTCTTATACCAACATAAGTGCAAGTATAAAAAAGAGTCGTGCAAGGTGTGCATAGGCCAGGTTGAAGTCTTATACTTTTCCAACCCAAGTGAGTGGTTGAAGAACTTTTGTTGTAAGGAGTGCACAAAGTTGGGAGTTATCAGATAATCAGATATTATCGTGAAGGCCACAAGGAGTGCGTGCACAGATCCCTTATAACCTTAGAGTTTGTAGCAAGAATCAAGCTCAGGAGGGACATAGACTTGGAAATTTCAAAGGAAGGACGAGGGTCGAAGTCACCTCACAGAAACCAAGCTCAGGAGGAAAGATGCCAAGTTATTTGGCCAGGAGTCTTTGAGAACCTAAAGGGATGGTTGGAATTCTTGGAGGGAGAAACACGGATTTTCCGTGGACCGTTGGATCTAGTAGATCAATGGAGAGGATAAGCCCGAGTCTCTGTCAACACTCACAAGTTTAGGAGAGGGTACAACCGTTATATCTCGAGGAGCATGAGTCATCGATTGGGCATTCCGAAACATCAACATTTTGGAAGTCGGGAGTTTGGAGGAATCTATTCTCGGGAATCACGAGTCATGAAATCTCGATAGGAGAAGGAAGAATTTGGAGCGTTGGATCATGAGGAATCATGACCGACGATCTGAAAAAGTGGTCATCGTGATTTCATATTTCAGGAGAAGGGTAGAGGGCCACTTCACAAATCCCCAATACACAAAATCTCGACGGGATATAGATCATCAGATCATGGGAGAACCGGGACCGTTGATCTGTGGAGAAGAAATTTTGACATTTCAAGATTTCAAGAATCAGAGGAGTCAGGGCGCCTTGCAATGAAAGTCCCGACATCATGAAACTCGACACACCTTTTTAGGTTAAGGCTGTGGTCACGACGGTGATCTCGTGTAGTGGAGGCTTGCATATAGTGCATGTTTGTGTGGGCAGAGCTTAGGAAATGACTTGTGGTCATTAAGTGTTGAAGGTTCCAACATGGACCGAGAATCCATTTCGGCTCAGGAGATTGAAGATCCAAAGATCGGGAGGTCAGCGGACCCTGCTGAGGTGGGGGTTTGTGTCACATATGCTCTTGTCTTGGATCCACCTCTAGTAACTATATTGATCTTCTTCCCATCCTCTTCTTTCGTTTCCACAATAATCCATTGAGCATTCTGATTGTTCTGGTTCCTTTTCTCCTGTATCTTTGTTAAAAGTGTAGGACATTCTTCCGTGTCTTGATCTGTTGCGCGATAGTACATGCATGTTGTTGGTGGGTGTGGAAAATCCCTTGCATAATGTCCAGGTTCCTGACAATTGTGACAGGTTACTGGTCCTCTACCTCCTCCAAATCCTCTTCCTCCATGACGTCCTCCTCTGAAGCCTCCCCCGTTACCTTGATTATTTGCATGCAGTGTATTATATTGTGGTACCTGATTATACTGTGGCTATGCATTATTATACTGTGGTGGTGATGAAAACTGCTGTGGGCTATTATACTTCAGTGGTACTATGAAATACTGCGTAGGTGGACTTGTCATCGGTTCAACCTGCATCCTATATGCATTTGAAGTCCTTTCCTTCACTATTTCCAAGGTTCTACAATCCTTGTCTTCATGTCCTACAAACTTGCGAAAGTTGCAGAATGTACTTTTAGGCATTGTTTGATACTTTTGCATCATGGGACAATGATAAGGATCATGCCCATGTGTTCTACATATTTCACACCATGATCCTCCTATGGGTAAAAACAAAGTTACAAACTTAATGAGAACCGTGACCCCAAAACGAGAACTCTAGCCCTTAAAACCCATATTTTTACATAAAAAACATGAAAATCAACTCCCAAATAAAAACGTGGTGCTACCGGTAGCACCATTTTTTGTATCCGTGTCAAAATTACAACTTTTTTCAAGCATGGGCTTAAAGGATCAAATGGTTTCTCAAAAAAAAATTTAAAATCAACCCCCAAATAAAAAAGTGGTGCTACAGGTAACATCAATTTTTCTAACCGGGTCAAAATTACAACTTTTTTCAAGCATGGCCTTAAAACATAAAAGAGTTGCTTAAAAAAACCTTCAAATCAACACCTAAATAAAAACGTGACGCTACCTAAAGAAAAATGGTTTTTCTAAACGTTAAAATTGCAACTAATTATGACCTAATTGAAATTGTGGCCTTAAATCACTACACAAATAAAAAAACCCAAAATTTGATCTTAAATGGTCACTTGAAAATTTATTTGCTAATTTTTTTTTCTTAAATTTACAATAAAAATGAATAAAGAGAAAAGATAAAATCTTTTTTAATGAAGATAGAAACATATTTAAAAAAATAT
>ML800378.1:399034-413941 GCA_009831015.1 Picea engelmannii | reverse complement strand
AGAGCACTGTCTATTTGTTTATCATTTTGATGTCTGAATGCCATAAGTTGAATTGAGTTATCCCATTGATCCACCTTTACAAAATACAAAAACATTTATTTCTTAAGTTACCAAGCACCTTTGGTCTGCAACCACAAAGGGTTTCTTGGAGTGATAACAGCTGCTTCACCTGCGTGTGAAGTTCCTGCATCGCTTCAGCGAATTCTTCAGCTCGAGCACTGCTAGTTTCAGCCTGTCCTGACTCCTTGAGCTCAGAAAATCCTGTCGGCTTTGTCTCGTACAAAATCTAAAACAAACTCTTACCTGTACTCCGATTCACCGAATCGTTGTACGCGAATTTTTCCTGTGGTAGGATCTGATCCCAACTGATGTGGTGCTCTGTCACCAGGCTTCTCAGTAAGTCTCCAAGACTTCTGTTCACCACCTCGGTCTGTCCATCTATCTGCGGATGGTATGCATAACTGAATTCCAAGTCAGCCCCCAACTTCTTCCATAGAATCCTCCAAAAATGACCTATGAACTTTGTATCCCTGTCCGAGACTATGCTTCTCGGTAATCCATGCAATCTGACAATTTCTTTGAAAAACAAATTTGCGATGTGCGTCTCATCGCGGGTTTTATGACACGGAATGAAATGTGCCATCTTCAAAAACCTATCCACCATGAATCGACTCCTCATTGTGTTCTCAGCAGTCCTAGCACAAAATCCATGCTAATTGCCTCCCATGGTCTCTCGGGTATAGGCAATGGCTGATAGAACCCCGTGTTCTATTTTCGGCCCTTTGCGTGTTGACAAATCCTGCATCTGTCAACAAATATTTTTACATCTTCTCACATGCCTGTCCAAAAATACGATTCGCTCAGCTTGGAAAATGTTTTGTCATGTCCAAAATGACCTGCTAATCCTCCGCTGTGTTTTTACTTCACCAAATTCTCCCTCATAGAGCAATCTGGAATGCACAGCTGATTGCCTCGGAACAACAATCCCTCCTGGATCAGGTAGTCTATCCATGGAGTCTGATCTCTGAGAACTGGATTCTCGACTGCCTCGTGTGCTTCTACAAAATCTGCATCTCCTGCATACATATCCTTTATATTTTCAAAACCCAAGGTTTTGACTCTAAACTCCTGCAACAACAAACATTTCCTGCTCAAAGCATCAACTACTTTGTTAGCAGTCCCCGAAATGTGCTTGATCACAAATGTAAAATTTTGCATGTACTCTACCCATTTTGCATGCTTTTGGTTTAGCTTCTCCTGCTGACTTACAAACTGCAATGCATGATTATCACTATACAACACAAATTCTTTGGGTATTAAGTAATGTCTCCACTTTTTCAATGCCTGTATGATGGCATAGAACTCTTTATCATACGTGGAGTATTTCATCTTTGCATCATCCATCTTCTCGCTGTAATATGCTACAGGTCTGTCATCCTGACTCAAGACCCCTCCAACAACATACCCACTGGCATCACACTTCACTTGGAAGGTTTTCTGAAAATCTGGCAGCACCAGTATTGGCTGCTCTGTAATCTTTCGCTTCAACAAATTGAAGCTCCTTTCAGGCTCGGCTGTCCAATGAAAAACTCTATGCTGCTTTTTCACTGTGTCCATCATTGCGGAGCTAATTCCACTGAAGTTTCGAATGAAATTTCGGTAGAAACTAGCCAGTCCATGAAAACTCCTTACCTCGAAGACGTAGCTCGGCGATGGCCATTTCCTGATTACTTCAACCTTCTCAGGATCCATCTTCAATTCATTCGCCAAGATTAAAAAACCCAAATAAATGAGTTCTGTCTGCATGAACGAGCATTTCTTCAAATTAATCAACAACTTCTCCTACTGTAGCCTTCTCATCACAATGGCTAAATGCCTCAAGTGTTTAGCTCTGGTCTTGCTGAAAATCAATATGTTATCCAGATACACGACCACAAATTTGCCAATGAATTCCCGCAGGACTTCATTCATCAGTCTCATAAATGTTCTCGGCGCATTTGTTAAGCCAAATGGCATGACCAACCATTCGTACAAACCCTCGTTTGTCTTGAATGCTGTCTTTCATTCACCCCCCTCTCTCATCCGGATCTGATGATATCCGCTCTTGAGATCAATCTTCAAAAAATAATTTTCCCCACTCAGGCAATCCATCAAGTCATCCATTCTCGGCAGTGGAAACCTGTACCTGATGGTGATCTTATTTATTGCCCTGGAGTCTATACACATCCTCCAGCCTCCATCCTTCTTCGGACTCAGTACTATCAGAACAACACATGGACTCAGACTCTCTCTGACCAGTCCTTTATCTAGCAGATCCTGTACCTGCCTTTTGACCTCCTCGTTCTCCTGAGGTGTCAACCTGTACGCTGCCTTATTTGGTAAACTTGCTCCGGGTATGAGGTCAATGTGATGACTCACACTCTGCATCAGTGGCAATGAACGAGGTATTTCATCCATGATGATATCAGCGAACTCTCCCAATAGTTCCTGAATCTCATTCGGTAAGTCATCCACTCTTGTGCTTGTCAGGACAATTCTTGGTTTCCTGACAACAAAGAATTGTGGATATTCATCCTTCTCCATCTCTGTGAGAAGCTCTTTCCCACTCATGAGAAGTATCGTGCTGCTCACTTCCAGATTCACTTATTTATCTTTTATCGGGAGCAATCTGTGTAACCTCCCATCCTTCTCCAAGGTGTATGTGTTCATCCTCCTGTCATGAACAACATTTCTGTCATATTTCCATGATCTACCCAGCAATATGTGACATACGTCCATGGGAATAACATCGCACATAATCTCATCATGATAATTCCCAATCTTAAATTTAACTAAGCATTGTTTAGTGACACTTACTCGGTGTCCTTTCTGTAACCACAAGACTTTATATGGACTCGGATTCTTAGTCGTTTCTAGCTCCAACTTTTCCACCATCTCGGATGAAACGAGATTGTTGGTGCTCCCACTGTCAACTATGACTTTGCATTTCCTGTCCTTGGCTGTACAAGACGTTCTGAACAGTCTGCTCCTCTACACTGAGTTGTCCACCTCTTTCTCGAGTGCCAAAAGAATCTTATGTTGCCCAAGCGATTTTTCGCTGTCTGAATCTTTGCTCTCAGCATCACGCCTCTCCGCCTTAGTGATGTGAGATTCACTTCTATCCATCTTCCTATACGGACAATCCACTACTTTATGTTTGTCTTTTCCACATGTAAAACATGTGATAACTCCCCCTCTGCCCCGTCCTCTGCCTCGGGTATGGGGAATTGTATTTGCGTCAGCATATCCGCCACCCTGCTCAGTATGCTGCCTCCTCGGCTCAGCATATTGCTGCCTTTGTTCAGCTTGTGGTTGCCTCTGCTGTGAGGTTCCACCTCTCTCAGCCTTCCCCTGAGGTCTCTGCCACTCTTCCTTGGGCTTTTGAAATCTTTCTTGGGCAACTATTTTGCCTCTTGGCTGACTTCTGCCTCGCCCTCGCTGTCCCTGCTTGCAACTCAGCTTCTCCTCGGCTTTTAAAGCCATCTGGTACACATCTTCTATTGCTCAGATGGTAACCATGCTTAGCTCGTCCTGAATGTTGTACCTCAACCCATTCAGTTATCTTGCCACCTTTTCATCATCACTCTCCCGATGACCCACTCGAATGTTGAGCCTATAGAATTCCTCAGTGTATTCTTTCACCGTCATCATTTTCTGTCTCAGGTTCTTCATATGCCTAAACAGTGTGATCTGATAGTCCCTGGGGATGAACTTCGCTTTCATCTTCACGATCATCCTGTCGCAGCTCTTAATATTTTGTTTTCCTTTGCAGCGCCTATCCCCCTATAACTCATCCCACTATAAGGCTGCATGTCCTTTTAATTTTGTAACAGCATGCCTCACCTTCTTTTCCTCTTCGATATCTTCGTAATCGAAGTAGGTGTCGAGTGCTTGGATATAATCCAACAACTCTTCAGCATTTAGAATTCCCTCATAGACGGGAATGTCCATCTTGGTCTTCGAGCTCATCCTGGCGATAGCTCTGATCAACCTCTCTGTTGAGGCATCCTCTGCTGAGACCTCTTCGACATCGTGCCTAGCTTCCTCTTCCACTTCGGAATCGCTAAACTCTCCTGCGCCGACTCCACGCCTTTGGGTGGTCTCCATTTCTTCGAGTCTCGCTCTGAGATCTCGTATTTGATGCTCCATTTCTGGATTCCCTGTCGGCCTACCTCTTCTTCAGGCGTCCCTGTCTTCACGTTCAAGTGACTGCCTTTCTCATCTCGGCAACATGATATGTCTTCTCTGTCTCTGCTATAGAAAGCAAAGATTCACCCGCTCTGATACCACTTGACGGGTAACTGCTCCTCAGCGAACAACCGCTCTCACCAGGACCTCTTTCACACTGGCCTGAAGAGCTGTATTACTCTTCTAATCCCGTATCGGAACCTTCAGTCACCCACAGGTATCTCTATCTGCGATTCCCTCTTCGCAAATCGGGAAATCGAAACTCGCGTGTTTGCGAGTTCGACGCTCACGCTATCGGCCCTTCAATTCCCGAACCCCGATGGTCAACAGTCAATGACTCAGTCCTATCGGGGATTTCCCTATCGGGAAATCAGCGTATGAAAAGTAGTGAGTCACTCACCTTTCAAAACCCCGAACACCGATATGCGATACCACGTGTTGTAGTCCACGCAGTCTCCGTGGGACCCGTCGTAACTCAGGACTTCCCTATTCCTCCGGGCTTCTTTCGACTTTGAAAACGCCGAAGTGCTGAATCCCGACTCCACAAGATCTCATGCCACCTGTCTACCAAGCGATCGACGGCTCCCATTTAATTGGGAAATCGCTACTCGCGATTCCAAAGGGTAAACTCTTACCTTGCCAACCGCCGAACGCGGATATGAGACGGCTTTCTTCTTTGCGCGCCTGCGGGTTAACTCCCTCGCAACTCCCCTTAGATCTAACGGTCAGCGGGAACTCGCGATTCTTCACAGCGATTTCAAGTCATCGATTCTCTTCCTCTTGAAGAGTCCTTTGCTCCGAAGCTTTTCCTGCTCAACTTCTCCTGGTCCCTTTTCCCGAAAATCACAAGGGACTATTCCTCCTGAGCTTTCCCAACTCTGATTCTTTCAAAGACTTCTGCGTAAGCTGCTTACGCTCGACCTTCAACCACTCTCAAGGGTTGAACTTAGCCAGACTCTATGTCCTCTTGACAATAGTAGTCCTGTCTTCTTTTTCTCAGGCTCGCCTCTGAGAGTTCAATTCAACCTGCACTTTACAAGCACGGTGGAATAACCCAACACAATTCCGGTAGAGGAGAATAAGAGTTTACCTGTAGAGCCCCCTCAACACACTATATGCAGAGGAATTCGACTGCACTCTATGCAGGAATCTCCTGGCTCGAACAGAGAAACAATTTGAAACTTATTCTCATCTCTCTCCCAGATTTCTAATCTGCCATGAAATTACATATACATCATATACAACTAAGGCATAACAAGAAGCAAGTATGCAACGACATAATATCAACAATACACAGAGAATAATCACAGTCATGGAATTGAATCAAAGCTTTCCTATTAATTCAATATCTTTACATGGGGATTCTTCACCAGTTCTCTGCTTTGCTCTCTCCTTGTTCTCAATGCTAATGCTGGATCATCTGAATACAATAATACAAAGGAGGGTGCCTATATTCCGTTTTCCCTCACGAAAGTAAAACTGTCTAATCTAGACTTAATTAATTTACCTACTTGCATTAAATCTAATAAATGCCTCAACTACCTAAGGACAAGAGCTTATCTGCTCAAGGTCCATCTTACAATACAAGTGCGCTTCATTACATCAACTCATTAATGCTTGGCGCAACAACTATCAAGGTGAAATTCAAAAAGTGGTTTGCTGGCTTGTCCAGCTGTCTTTCTCCATGCGCTGGCTCGCTTAATGAGGTGTGGATGCTCTTGCATCAGAATGAAATAGAAATTATCTTTTTACAAGGAGGGATCTTGCTCCTCTAGACTTGAAATATTACAATATGACTGAAGAGATTAGAGAAAGAACTACTCATACCCAAATATTCATGTTTTTCTGTTAATACAGGAAATATTTTATGGAAGGAAAAATAGAAGAATAAAATGTAAGGAGAGAAAAGTTTAAGCATGCCAATTCATAGAATCTTGGAAAGATAGAGATTTGTTTCCTATAGACTCTTCAACACTGTAGAAACTTTTGAATTCCAACCTTCTAACCCTTTCTTTGATGGTGTTGTCTCTTTTAAAATATGCTTCTAATCCCTCTTAAAGTAGTTAGGTTTTTCTTTATCTTTCTAGGAACCTCCACACATTTTTCTTTTTTGAGTAACCACTTTAATTAATTATTTATTGAAATATCATTAATGAAATTAATTCATTGGAATTCGTTCCTTGAAGTGGGGGCCATTTCATCTTTAATAATTTTTTTTTAATAAACTTTTATTTTAAACCTTTAAAATTGACTTCCTGAAAAAAGTGGACTATGTTTTAATTTTTTTGAGCATGCTAATTGATTTCTTATCCATGAAAACTAATCTATAAATATTATTCATCATTCCATATTTCCAATGAGTCCTGTTGAGAGAAATTTGGAGTTCTGCATCTCAACTTATAGTCTAGGGAAGTCGAGGTTGCAAGTAAAATTCTTAGTAAGTCATGAAAAAGAGCCGACTAATATTTTAATTTTTGGAGAAATTATGGAAAAATTAAGTCCTTATAGCATATTCTAGTATTCCTCATCAAAATACATTTCCAATGAGGTATCGTTTTTCAAAAAATAACACCAGGATCTTGGGCTATGAACTTCTGAAGGTCGTTGCTCAGGACTCATTCATCTAATTCATGGATCAATATTAGCCCTTGATTAAAATCCACCTCTTAAATCCCACATGCATTGTGGTGGATGCAAAATTGGCGTTTATAATGTAAATGCCTTTCATATAATTCATATGAAACAAAGGATATTATGGAGGTCTTGGTGTAGCTCTTCATGCCTTAGAAAAATACATATCTCGGTAATATTTTGGTCGCCCAGTTACTACCTAGTCATCACCCAATCAACCTGTGAATGTATGACATGTCATACCCAATCACCACCCAATCACCTGCTTCATGTCACTTGGAGATGTGCCCCTAAAACTTAGGACAAGAGAAATAATATTAAAATAATATGAGTTCACGAGGTTATGTGAATGGGGAGGTAGGTAAGGTGTTAATTAATGGTAAAGGAGGTCATGAAAAGGTGGCAATTAATGGTAAAATAGGTTGTGAAAATGTCTAAGTATAAATACTATAGACTAGGTAAGGTGGTAATTAATGGTAAAAGAGATTGTGAAAAGGTGGTAATTAATGATAAAAGAGGCTATGAAAATATATAAGCATAAAGACTATAGACTATAGTATAAGAATGGATCGGTCGGATGGATCAGTGGTATGGTAAGTGTCTTAAGAATCGTCGTGGAGTGAAGTAAGACTTAGTAAGAAGAGTGGTAAAAACTCTAAGTGGTGAGAATTGGTCGGACGAAGGAGTAAGAGGTACTAAAAAGAGTTATGGAATTAGTAAGAACAATTTTAAGAGAGGTAGTAAAAAGAGTTGTGGACTTAGTAAGAAGAGTTGTAAGAGAGGTAGTAAAAAGAGTTGTGGACTTAGTAAGTGTTGGTTGTGGAGCCTGGTTGGAATTAGTAAGAACAATTTTAAGAGAGGTAGTAAAAAGAGTTGTGGACTTAGTAAGAAGAGTTGTAAGAGAGGTAGTAAAAAGAGTTGTGGACTTAGTAAGAATAGTTGTAAGAGAGTTAGTAAAAAGAGTTGTGGACTTAGTAAGTGTTGGTTGTGGAGCCTGATTATCTTCCTGATTCAAAGGTCTTGTTTTAGCTATGTTTGGATCCACGTTCCTGATGGGGGAGGGGATTCCCCCTCCACATCTATCACCAGGGGGGAGATGACATCCATTGGAGCTTCCTTTAGTGGGGGTTAAGGGGAAGCACCCCCGAAGATAAATTTTTGGGAAAATTTCCTTGTAAAATATTGTGATTTCATACTAGTAAATCCAAATAGTTCATCATTAGGTTGCAGATCTGACGGTAGAGGTTATGTTAGAGTTTTTTCACTAGATGGAGGCCCTGTTTTATGTATGAGAGAATTGTGTTGCGGAGACATATGTGAGTGAATATTGTAGTCTAAGATAGGATACTATGAGAAAATAAGAGGAAGTTATAGTGGGTGTGTTGTAGGTTGTATCCCTTCATTTGTTGGATAATAATAAAGGAAGGACTAGCAATTTCTCTGGTGGACATAACCCATATTGGGTGAAAAACATATATGTGTGTCTCCATTGTCTTGTGTATTTTCTGTGTTTTATTTCCACATTTGTTTTCTATTATTTCTTTTCGATCCTCTTTTTCTAACAATTGGTATTAGAGTGAAAGTTAACTCATAGGAAAAGAGGGTTCCTGGTTCGAGTGGAAGAAATGGCGGAAGATGGAAAATTTAAGGTTGAGAAATTTAATGGCTAAAAATACCAGTTATGGAAGATGAAAATGGAAGAATATCTATGTCAGAAGGATATTTTCCTACCATCGGGCGGAAAAAAAAGGAATTCAGTGAGTATGAAAGACGAAGAATGGGAGGTTCTTGACACAAAGGCACTAGGAATGATATGGTTGTTCCTGGAAGCGTTGGTGGCTTTCAACATTTCAAAAAACAAAAAAAAAAACAATGGAGGATATGATGAAGGAAATGGATAAACTATATTAAAAACCCTCGGCATCCAACAAGGTATTTCTAATGAAGTGATTATTTAATATGAAGATGTTAGAAGGTGGGTATGTTGCTGACCATTTAAATGAATTTAATAAAATTACTAATCAACTTAGTTCTGTAGGAGTGAATTTTGATGATGAGGTTAGGGCTCTTCTAATATTGTGCTCATTTCCAGAAAGATGGAATGACTTGGTCATGGTTGTAAGTAACTTTTTCTTTGGTTCAAACACTCTAAAATTTTATGATATTATTGGTGTTATCCTTATTGAGGAAATGCGATGGAAAAACACAGGTGAGATATCAAGTAATGCATTGACTATGGAGAACATGCCCAAAAGACAAAGGGAAAGAGGAAAGAGCCTAGGGAAATGTGAGAATTCTAGGAAGGGAATATCCAAATCCAAAATATGAAAGATAGAGTGTTGGGATTCTGGGAAGAAAGGACATTTGAAGAAATACTACAGATCTCCAAAGAAACAAGGAGATGGACATGAGGAGAAAAATCAAGAAGCAAATATAGTAGGTGATGTGTTACAATATGCTTTGATTATTTATTTAGATAATATTACTGGTTCTTTGGTATTATATTCAAGGGATTCATTTCATGCCACAACCCATATGAAATATTTTCAATATTATTTTCAAGGTGATTTTGGACAGGTTTATTTGGGTGATGATGAACCATGTAAAATTGTTGGAATGGGTAAAGTATAAATAAAGTTAAATAATGGAAACCAATGGTTGCTTAAATATGTGAGACATGTTCTAGATTTGAGAAGAAATATAATTTCAACAAGACAATTAGGAAGTGAAGGATGTATATCTGCATTTACAGAAAAGGCACGGAAGGTCACTAAATGATCACTAGTAATAGAAAAATGAGAGAAGGTAGGTACATTATATTTATGTATTGGTAATGCCAACTCTTCTATCTCTTTAGATTATATAGGAGTATATAGAACATTGTGGAATCATAGGCTTGGACACATGAGTGAGAAGGGGATGCAAATACTCAACAAAAGGAATTGGTTCTCAGATCTTAAACAAGTTGATTTGGATTTATGTGAACACTGTGTTTATGGAAAACAAAAGAGAATCAAATTTCTCAAAGTAGGGAAGGAAAGGAAGAGTGAAAAGTTAGATCTTGTACAAAAATATGTATGGAGACCAGATCATGTATCATATCTTGTTGTCTCTCATTATTATGTTACTTTTATTGATGATGCAACTAGGAAGACTTGGGTTTATTGCAATCTACACAAATATGATGTTTTTGATAGTTTTAAAAAATGGAAATAGTTAGTTGAGAATGAGACAGGAAAAAGGTTGTAGTGTCTCAGAGAAGATAATGGAGGTGTATACTGTAAGAAGGAGTTATATAATTATTGTTTATACCATGGGATTCATAGAGAGAAGATAGTTCTAGGAACACCACAAGAAAATGGTGTGTCAGAAAGGATGAACAGGGAAATCATGGAACATGCAAGGAGTATGAGATTGCATGCAGGGTTTCCCTTATAGTTTTGGGAAGATGATGTAGATATTTTTTTTTACTTAATAAACAAAGGGCCTTCAAGATTCTTGGATGGTAGCATTCCAGAGGAGGCATGAAAATGTAAAAAGGTAAACTAATCATTTCTAAAGACTTTTGATTATGAAGAATTTTTCCTTATTGATAAATAAAATAGAACAAAGCTTGATGAAAAATCCAAGAAGTGTACCTTTATTGGATATGGTGCTAATTATTTTCCTTATTGATGCATGAGCATCTCTCCACGTCATCTAGCCAACCAACCAGCCACGTCGAGCGCGTGCATTTAAGCTGAAGAGAGGCGCAACCTCATTTGAAATTTGAATTTAATGTAATTAAATGTCTAGGCTGGTGAGCCATGGAGCCGTGCCTTTGTGCAATCTGTAGATAAGATCGACCATTAATGTTTTGAATGGATGAGATCTAGATCCAGATGCTGGACTAGACAACCCATTCAATGCAATTGAATAGGGTAGGTAGATTGGAGGGAAGAGCTCAAAGAGCCCCCTCAGGTAAAATACATTTTGATATCTAATTTTGGGAGTTAGTCGAAAGGGAGAAGAGAAGAGCCAAAGAGAGCTCGAGAACACCCTTGTACAAACATGCATTTTCCATTTTAATATAAAACAAAAGAAATTTTTTTCTGCATGTATTCTATGTTATGTGGATGTCTGTGAGTGTTCTTTTATGTTGTAGATGTATACTGTAGTTGTGCATTTGCAGGAGTGTGTTTGATTTCAGGTGAAGGTCTTTGAGGCTTCACACTAGGAGGGTGTGACAAAATGCTGCGGGTTCTGAGAGCCGTGCACAGAGGATGCACTTCCGAACTCTGCAGG
The DNA here is from genome assembly GCA_009831015.1 of Picea engelmannii. NCBI lineage: Eukaryota > Viridiplantae > Streptophyta > Pinopsida > Pinales > Pinaceae > Picea > Picea engelmannii. The sequence goes on along the minus strand of ML800378.1, from coordinate 402,799 downwards.
TTTAGACAAAGACATGCTGTGGCATAGGAACTAGAGTCAACAACTCAGGAGGAAGACCTCAAGGTTTCTAAATACCTTGGAGGCAAGGCTGTGTGGGAGAAGACACAGTTGCAGACAGAATCTCTGAGGAGTTCTGTGAAGCTCTGCCAAGTGGGCATTGAGCATATGCACAGTGGTGCATAGAAGAAGAAATCTGTTGTGAGTTCAGACAGAAACCAAAATCATTGAGGATTCTGTGAAGCTCTGCTAGGTGGGCATTGAGCCAGTGCAAGGAGTGCACAAAGATAGGAACTCTACTATGAGTTCAAGAAGGAACAGAGTCACTGAGGATTCTGTAGAGATCTGCCAAGCGGACATTGAGCAGGTGCATAGGTGCACAGGAGGACAAAACTGCTGAACGTTCTATGTAAAAGATACTCTACCAGGAGGGCGTCGAGTAAGTGTGCAAACAGGCACAGAGGAGAGAAGAGAACTCTTTGAGTTTTGGAAATTAGAGGAAGAATCCACTGAAGGATCTTCACGGGGTTACTGAATGCCTGGAAGCACTCAACAAGAGGTTGCTGGAGTGAAGGATAGTCAGGAGGGCATCCAAGCATTCTCCATCTGAAGGAGAAAAGGAAAGAAGAATCGAGTTTCCTTGGGAGGTTGAAGGTACAGGAGAAGCTTAGGACAGATAACACTTTGCATGCGAGGGCTCTACAAAGAGTGTAGAAGCTTCAAAATCCTTTGATGGGTTCAAAGTACCCAAAGATCATAAGGGACAACGTTTTTACGCGCGCAATGAAGCTCAGAGTTGAAGAGTTTGCAGAGGAGAAGGAAGACAAAGGTTGAGGCCTTTTGAATCTTTAGAAATTCTTCCAAGCATGGGAAGAAGTGCGCAGAAGCTCAGGAGGAGCAACAACAGCTGTCGGATTGGTAGGAGAAGAAACCTATACCATTGAATATTACACGTCCAGAGAGCATCAGAGGGAGCACACGGGAAGAAACGATCTGCACCGTCAGATCTAGAGAAAAATCCCGTCAGCCGTCAGATTTGGCGAGAAGCGAGGAGGTTATGACTGGGTTTCCAAGGTGCAAGCCCAGGAGATTGTGGACCGTCAGATGTTCACGCAGAATCCCGTCAGCCATTGGATTGGGAGAAGATGATCAGAGTTTAGCCTCTGGAGTAAGCGCGCAAGAGAACGGATCTGGGCCGTTAGATCTTAAGCAGATACCCATCAGCCATCGGATCAGATAGGAGCTGCACGAGGTTTACCATTGGAACTTCAACCATCGAGATATCGTGAGTTTTGATGACATGAGATTGGGACATTTCAAGTCTCGAAATGACGAGAAGATCTGGACAATCCATTAGTGGAGACATGTGGCGGGGATCAAGGCGTTGGGAGTCGAGAATCGACATTCTTGTGAACATGAGATCGAGAATTTCCATGGGGAATTACCCAGTATAATCTGAGCTGTCCATTGGGGAGACATGTGTCAGAAACCCAAAGAGAGTCGGGATATTCAACATCGGGAAATCGGAGTTCCTGAGGTCGAAAAAGTTGGGACATCACAAGTCTCGAAATCCCGGAGAAATCGGGGCCGTCCATCTGGAGAGGACGTGTGGCAGAAATCAAAGCCATTGGGGAAAGTTCTGACAGGAAGTCATTGATCGACATTATAGCCATCGGGATATCGGGGATCCTGGTGACAAGGGGTTTATGCATTTTGGAATCACGAACCTCGAGACCCTGACAAGGAGGCAGGTGTCATTGAGGGGCCAGCTGTCAGCATATCAGGGAAGGAAGAAAGATCCATTGTGTGGGGGCTAGCTGTCAACCTATCGGGATTTGGAGGATCAAAAATCCCGTGAGAAATTGCATTTTGGCATTGGAAACCCCGAAACCCCGACAAGGGATAAGACTGCAGTCATGGGGATATTGGTCATATGGGCCAAGAGTATAGCCAGGAGGGCTAATGCGTAAAGGGCACATCGGGATTTGAGGAATCACGAGTCCTGAGGATGTTTTCATTTCGACATTAAAGAGCTCGAAACCCCGATGAGGAGGTATGGTTGTGGTCATATAAAGGAGGTCACGTGGACCAGGAGTTTAGCCTGGAGGGCTAATGAAAATTGGAGCACGTCGAGATTTTGAAGTCCAAAACCTTGACATAAGGATAAGGATGCGATATTATGAATCAATGGTCACATGGACCAGAGTACATCCAGGAGGGATAACGCGTAAAAGGCACGCATCGGTGAATTGGCTCATTGGTGATCGGGGATTCAAGAGTACATGAAATCTTGACATCAGAAAGTTCGAAACCCCAAAACCTGAAGTTAAGATCAGGAAAAGAGTGCGGTCATGTGCAGAGAGACCGTGAGGTAAAGGAAAAGGACCTGTGGATCGATTTTTAGTAGAGATTCCACGGAGGAATCGAAAGAGACGCTTTGACTCATGAATGAAATTGAGCGATCCTTAAATACTGGGAGGTTAGGCACAGAGACCCTGCAGGGTATGTAGGAGCATCATTTTATCTCCACCAATTGACATCAGAGCAGGAACTTCACTTGTATATTTCAGGTGAAGCGAGAAGGAAAGAGAAGACAAAACACTGGAGACTCTGTGGCGATTGTTTGCAGGTAGGAAACAATCAAGAAAGTAGTCAGGGAGACTGTAGGAAGATGAAGATGGTATAACTCTTAGTGCAGAGTGACAATAGTAGGTTTGCTAGGAAAGAAGACAAAGACATCACCATGGTTACCGAAGACCATAGGCATGCTGGAAAGAAGAGCAAGGCAGAAAATCTTGTAGAAATGGATAGAGAGATGGATAAATACCTCTATGAATTAAAGGAAGATATAGATAATCTTGAACTATGGATGCGGCAGGATAAGAGGTCGAGATGGATGCATGAATGGCCCATGAGGAAGCCGAAAGAAAAATGGCCAGTCAAGGAATTGATGGCCATAGGACAACACAGGTTGTTAAGAAGATGGTTGAGGTATGATGAAAACTGCAATGGAACAGAAGAGGAAATGATTCTGGTATGTGAACCAGAGACTTGGAGAGGTCTCGATGATGAAGAATTTGAATTGGGATCGGCTGAGGATATCAAGCACTGCCAGGAGGGCAAAGAGGAAATTCCAGATTTCCAAGTGGGAAACAACATGAGATCACTGCAGGATCTCAGACACTATCATGAGGACAGCCAGGGAATTTCACATTGCCATATGGGAAATGAAATGAGGTCGCTACGGGATCTCAAAGATGGCCATGTGGGCAGAGATGAAAATTGGAGACTATCTGAAAGTCTCATGGACTCGGAGGTGAGTTCAATTCAGCAAGGAGTGCTGATGAAGATGGGATCGATTGATCTCATAGTCTTCCAAGAGAGCAGCAGAAGCATCCCATATTGCGAGGTGGGCATGGATGAGCAGATGACACTATCTGTGGGTATCATAAACTCAGAGGTGAGTTGGAATCAGCCTAAGGAGATGACAGAGCAGGTGAGCTCGAAAATGAGTTTGGATCATCATGTGCAGCTGACAGGGGAATATATGAGAGATCTTCTGATGATTGGGGGAATTCAGATATTCCTACCATTTTCTCAGGAGGAGGTAGAAGTCTGTATTGCAGACATGGATGATTTTAGGGGCTAAATTTCGCTCATGGGCTAATTTTCCATGGTTTTTCCAAAAATGAGATTCACTATTTTAAAAATGATTCGCCCAAATTCTATAGGATAAAATTATTTTACCTTAAAAATCGCCAAAATTTT
>ML800378.1:345077-398984 GCA_009831015.1 Picea engelmannii | reverse complement strand
TACCTTAAAAATCGCCAAAATTTTATAAAAACTATATAAAATCCTTAGAAATTTGAATATTTTTACAAAAATATCGCCAAACATTTATAGTTGGCATATGAAGGATAAGTAAGATTCGCTAAGGTTTCTACATTTTAAAATAATTTTCCATCCTTAAAATCATCCCTAATTGCAGATGATGCAACAATAACAGTGGAACAGTTAGTTGAGACTGTCAGGAAAGAGGAGGGATTGGAGCAGACTTTGGAAGCTGCCCAAGAAAAAGAAGACGGAGAAGAGAAGGAGCATTCTGAGGAATGGCTCAATGATTTCGGCCAGGGAGCTGAAAAGAAAGAAGTTGTAGCATTGAAGCTAGCAACAAAAGAAGCCAAGGAGCCAGCAGGCAGATTTATCACTCCATGGGAGATGGAGCTAGAGATGCTGGAGGATTGGCTAAACAATCCAGAGTCAGCAAGAGAACTGACATAAGTTGAGCTATCAGAGAAGGTGACTGAACATCCAGTCAATCAAAGGGAGACTGCAAAACAGAGATCTGTAGCCGACTGGCAACTTGAGGCCACAGATGAAGATGAAGAAGAAGGCATGGGAGATCATGATGATCCACCCATGTGTGAATTTTTTTTGCAGTTGAGGAGACTGCAAAAGTAGGACCAGCCATTAGAGCAACTGGATGTAGTCATAGAAGACATCAGAAGGTTGATGTTGAGATCAACAGAAACTGCCAGTGAGGAACAACTGAGTAGAAGGAAGGAAGCAACAACAACAACGCAACAGAAGCAACAACAACAGGAGAATGGAGCAGATGGGAAGCTCCAGATATTTGTTTGGGATCCAGGAGGATTTCCAACAGATGAGATGGGAAGCTCATGAGTAGGAGCTCATGAATTTTGCAGTTGAGGAGTTTGATGCAGGAGCATCTCTCCACGTCAGCCAACTAGCCAGCCAACCATGTCGAGCATGTGCATTCAAGTTGAAGAGAGGCACAACCTCATTTGAAATTTGAATTTAATGTAATTAAATGTCTAGGATGGTGAGCCATGGAGCCATGCCTTTGTGCAGACTATAGATAAGATTGACCATTAATGTTTTGAATGGCTGAGATCCAGATCCGGATGCTGGACTAGACAACCCATTCAATGCAATTGAATAGGGTAGGTAGATTGGAGGCAAGATCTCGAAGATCCCCCTCAGGTAAAAGAGATTTTGATATCTCATTTTGGAGTTAGTTGAAAGGGAGAAGAGAAGAGCTAGAGAGAGCTCGACAACACCCTTGTACAAACAAACATTTTCCATTTTAATATAAAACAGAAGCAGTTTTTTCCTGCATGTATTCTATGTTATGTGGATGTCTATGAGTGTTTTTTTATGCTGTAGATGTATACTGTAGTTGTGCATTTGTATGAGTGTGTTTGATTTCAGGTGAAGGTCTTTGAGGCTTCACACCGGGAGGGTGTGACAGAACGCTGCGGGTTCTGAGAGCCGTGCACAGAGGATGCACTTATGAACTTTGCGGATTCAGACAAAGACGTGTTGTGGAATAGGAATTGGAGTCAACAACTTAGGAGGAAGACCTCAAGGTTGCTGAATACCTTAGAGGCAAGGCTGTGTGGGAGAAGACACAGTTGCAGATAGAATCTCTGAGGAGTTCTGTGAAGCTCTTCCAAGTGGGAATTGAACATATGCATGGTGGTGCATAGAAGAAGAACTCTGTTGTGAGTTCAGACAGAAACTAGAATCATTGAGGATTCTGTGAAGCTCTACCAGGTGGACATTGAGCCAGTGCAAGGAGTGCACAAAGATATGAAATCTATTGTGAGTTCAAGAAGGAACAAAATAACTGAGGATTCTGTAGAGCTCTACCAAGCGGGCATTGAGCAAGTGCATAGGTGCACAGGAGGACAGAACTGCTGAACATTCTGTGTAAAAGATACTCTGCCAGGAGGGCATCGAGTAAGTGTGCAGACAGTCATAGAGGAGAGAAGAGAACTCTTTGAGTTCTGGAAATTAGAGGAAGAATCCACTGAAGGATCTTCACGGGGTTACTGAATTCCTGGAAGCACTGAGCAAGAGGTTGCTGGAGTGAAGGATATTCATGAGGGAATCCAAGCATTCTCCATTTGAAGGAGAAAAGGAAAGAAGCATCAAGTTTCCTTGGGAGGTCGAAGCTACAGGAGAAGCTCAATACATATAACACTTTGCGTGCAAGGGCTTTGCAAAGAGTGTAGAAGCTTCATAATCCTTTGAAGGGTTCAAAGTACCCAAAGCTCAGGAGGGACAACTTTTTTACGTGTGCAACGAAGCTCAGAGTTGAAGAGTTCATAGAGGAGAAGGAAGACAAAGGTTGAGGCCTTTTGAATCTTTGCAAATTCTTCCAAGCCTGGGAAGAAGTGTGCAGAAGCTCAGGAGGAGCAACAACAGCCATCGGATCAGCAGGAGAAGAAACCTAGACCGTTGAAGATTTCACGTCCAGAGAGCATCAGAGGGAGCGCACAGGAAGAAATGATCTGCACCATCAGATCTGGAGAAAAATCCCGTCAGCCGTCAGATTTGGTGAGAAGCGAGGAGGTTACAACTAGGTTTCCAAGGTGCAAGCCCAGGAGACTGTGGACCTTCGGATGTTCACATAGAATCCTGTCAGCTGTTGGATCGGGAGAAGATGATCAGAGTTTAGCCTCTGGAGTAAGCGTGGAGGAGAACGGATCTGGGCCATCAGATCTTAAGAAGATACCCGTCAACCGTCAGATCAGATAGGAGTTGCACGAGGTTTACCATTGGGACTTCAGCCATCAGCATATCGGGAGTTTTGATGACATGAGATCAGGACATTTCAAGTCTCGAAATGCTAGGAGGATCTTGACCGTCTATTAGTGGAGACACGTGGCAGGGATCGAGGCGTCGGGAGTCGGGAATTGGAATTCCCATGAACATGAGATCAATAATTTCCATGGGGAATTACTCGGTATAATCTGAGCCGTCCGTTGGGGGGACAGGTGTCAGAAACCCGAAGAGAGTCGTGATATTCAACATCGGGAAATCGGAGTTCCTGAGGTCGAAAAAGTTGGGACATCACAAGTTTCAAAATCCCAAAGATATCCGAGCCGTCCATCTGGAGAGGACGCGTGGCAGAAGTTAGAGCCATCGGGGAAAGTCCCAACAGGAAGTCATTGATCAACATTATAGCCATCGGGATATCGTGGATCCTGGTGACAAGGGGTTTATGCTTTTTGGAATCGTGAACCTTGACACCCCGACAAGGCGGTAGGTGTCATTGAGGGGCCAGCTGTCAGCATATCATGGAAGGAAGAAAGCTTCGTTGTGTGGGGGCCAGCTGTCAACCTCTCTGGATTTGGAGGATCGGAAATCCTGTGAGCAATTGCATTTTGGCATTGGAAACCCCAAAACCCTGACAAGGGATAAGACTGCGGTCACGGGGATAGTGGTCATATGGGGCAAGAGTATAGCTAGGACGACTAACACATAAAGGGCGTGTCGGGATTTGAGGAATCGCGAGTCCTGAGGACATTTTCATTTCGACATTGAAGAGCTCGAAACCTCTATGAGGAGGTATGGTTGCGGTCATATAAAGGAGGTCACGTGGACCAAGAGTTTAGCTTGGAGGGCTAACAAAAATTGGAGCACGTCGGGATTTTGAAGTCCAAAACCCCGACAGAAGGATAAGGCTATGGTCTTATGAATCAACGGTCACATGGACTAGAGTACAACCAGGAGGGATAGCACATAAAAGGCGCGCATTGGTGAATAGTCTAATCAGTGATCGGGGATTCAAGAGTACATGAACTCTTGACATCAAAAATTTCGAAACCCCAAAACCTGAAGTTAAGATCAGGAAAAGAGTGTGGTCATGTGCAGAGAGACCGTGAGGTAAAGGAAAAGGACCTATGGATTGGGTTTTAGTAGAGTTTCCATGGAGGAATTGAAGGAGCCGCTTCGGCTCATGAATGAAATTGAGCGATCCTTAAAGACCGGGAGGTCAGGCACAGAGACCCTGTGGGGTATGTAGGAGTGTCATTTTAGTGCCACCACTTATTTCCTATGGGATTATGAAAATCACAAAATCATTAGGAGTAGAGATGTGGTATTCAATGAAAAGATCATGTACAAATATCAGTTGTAGGGAAAGAAATAGGAAAAGGAAAACACAAAATACACAATGCTTGATGAAGTCAAAGAAAATGAAATTCCAAAGGTACTAGAAAATCAAAATGTACAAAAATAGGAGAAGAAAGTATCTCAAAATCCTACAAGTGTTGTTATAAGATCTACTAGGTTAAGTAGACCCCCTGAATGGTGTTCTTCTTCATTGTGTTATTTATTATTGACTGATTTTGGTGAACTGGAAAGTTATGAAGAGGAAATGCATGTAGACACTAAAAAGAAGTGGGAACAAGGAATGAAAGAAGAAATGGACTCCTTGTTAAATAACCAAACTTGGGACTTGGTTCAGTTTCCTACAGGGAAAAGAGCATTATAGAATAAATGGGTTTGTAGGTTGAAGGAAGAATATGGAGGAGAAAAATGGTACAAGGATAGACTTGTTGTAAAGGGGTTTGCACAAAAGAAAGGTATAGTTTTTGATCAAATATTTTCTCCTCTTCTTAAAATGACTTCAATTAGGACTATTTTAAGTCTCGTGGAAACAAAATACTTGCATCTTGAATAATTAGATGTAAAAATATATTTTCTCCATGGGGATTTGGAGGAAGATATTTATATGCATCAACCACAAGCGTATGAGGTCAAAGGGAAGGAGAATTTGGTATGCAGGTTGAAGAATAGCTTGTATGGCCTAAAACAAGCTCCAAGGTAGTGTAATTTTAAGTTTGACAGGTTTATGATAGAGCAAAGTTATAGTAGATGTCATTCTGATCATTGTGATTATTTTAAGAGGATAGAAAATGGAAGCTATATTATATTTCTATTGTATGTGTATGGCATGCTTGTTGTAGGGTCTAACATGCAAGATATAAATTTGCTCAAAAATAAATTAGCTACTTCATTTGCAATGAAGGATTTGACTGTTGCAAATAAAACCCTTGGTATGAGAATAAAAAGAGACATGAAAAATCTCAAATTGATATCGTCTTAGGGTGAGTACATAGAGAAGGTGTTGGAGAGGTTTAGAATGCATAATCCAAAACCACTTGGTACACCTTTGGCAACCCATGTCAAATTAACCAAGGAAATGTGTCCCAATACATAGGAGTAGATAGAATACATGTCCATGGTCCCTTATAAATCAACAATTGGTAGATTGATGTATGTGATGGTGTTCACAAGACCATATATTGCACATGCAGTGGGAGTTGTGAGAAGGTATATGAAAAATAAAAGTAAAGAACATTTGGGGGAAGTAAAGTGGATTCTTAGGTATTTGAGAGGTACTACTACTTATGCATTATGTTTTGGAGGTTCAAACATTTTTATACAGGGATATTCTTATTCAGATATGGAAGGTGATAAATATAATAGGAGGAGCACCACAGGGTATGTTTTTACTATAGTTGGAACACAAATAAGTTGGATTTCGAAAATGAAAAAGGTTGTTGCACTTTCAACGATGGAAACAGAGTATGTTGTTGTTACAAAAGGTAGTAAAGAGATGATTTGGTTACAAAGGTTTATGGAGGAATCAAGAAAGTAGTAGGAGAATAGTAGGTTATAATGTGATAGCCATAGTTCTGTTCATATTGCAAAGAACTCATCCTTCCATTTTCATATTAAGAATATACAACTCAGGTACCATTTCATACGATATATTTTTGAAGATATACAATTGAAGTTGAAAAAGATACATACTAGCCAGAATCCTGCAGACATGTTAACAAAGGTAGTAACTAGGGAGAAATTGAGTTCTCGCTCAGTTTCAGTTGGCCTTCAAGAATGAAGGCGAATATGAGAAACTTTTCAGGTCCAAGGTGGATCAAATTCCATCATGTAAATCAATAGTGGAGTTGTTGTGATCAATCTCCAAGTGGGATATTGTTGGTTGTGGATCCTGATTATCATCCTGATTCATAGGTCTTATTTCAATCGTGTTTGGATCCCAGTTACTGATGCAGGGGGGTTTGGGGATATTTCCCCCCCACATATATTTCCAGGGGGTGACAACATTCATTAGAGCCCCCCCTAGTGGGGGATCAGGGGAGGCACCCCCGAAGAGAAATGTTTGGTAAAATTTCCTTGTAAAATATTGTAATTTCATAGTCTATATGAACCGTTCATCATTAGGTGGTATATCTGACAGTAGAATTTCTGTTAGAGTTTTTTTACCTAGAGGGAGAACGTTTTTTTTTATATATGAGGGAATTTTATTACAGTGACAGATGTAAGTGAATATTGTATTCTAAAAGAGGAGACCACGAGAAAAGAAGAAGAAATTACGAGTGTGTTGTAGGTTGTAAACTTGTATCCGTTAATTTGGTGGATAATAATAAAGGAAGGATTGACAATTTCTCTGATGGATTTATTCCATATTTGGTGAACCAAATATATCTATGTCTCTATTGTATTGTGTATATTTCGTGTTTTATTTCTGCATCTGTTTTATATTATTGATTTGTGATCATTTTTTTCTAATTGTAAGAAGAGTTGTAAGAACTCTAAGTGTTGAGAATTGGTCGGAAGAAGGGGCATAGTATATGGAGTAGTAAAGATCACTGACCCACGATAACTCATAAACATATGGTGTTGTAAGAGTTCTATGAAATATGAAAATAAATGATGGAAGGAAATGCATGAATATGAAATGAAAAAGGAAATAAGAAAGAAAAAGGGAAAATAAGAAAGGGAAATAAAAAAATAAAATGGAAAATAAGAAGAAAATGATAAAGAAAAAAAGAAAAAGAAAATGGAAAATGAAATAATGGTAGTGAAAATGGAAAAGAAAAGAAAATGGGAATATGAATGTAGAAATGGTTAAGTAAGGAAAGGATAGTATGGAATGAAAAGAGCGAAAAATGGCTAAGTATAGAATATGGAGTATGGAGAGTAGAGTGGAAGAGGAAAAATGGTTAAGTATGGAGAGGAGAGTCAGGAATGAAAAATAGAAAAATGGCTAAGAATGAGAAGGGTATGGAGAGGTGAGTAAGGAATGAAAGGTAGAAAAATGGATAAGTATGAGAAGTAAATGGAATTTGAGAGTAATGAGAAAATGGCTAAGTAAGAGATGAGGGTATGAGATGAGAAGAGAAGCAAAGGGATAAGAGAGGAAAAATGGCTAAGTATGGAGATGGGGATGAGATGGAAAGTGTTAAAATAACTAAGAGGACATGGAAAGTGTTAAAATTACTAAGTATGAGAAGATAGGAGAAATGGGAGGGAAATTTACGCTGAAAAATACTAAGTGTTGCACATGGAAGAAGAGGAGAGGGGAAGAGCAGAACAACACTGTTATTGGATAAATCCGTAAGTGCTTACACAAACTGATCTCCCTAGATCCACCTGGATCTAGAACAAAGCAATACAGAACATGACGCTTTCCTTAAGTTTTAGATATTGAATTTTCTAACTAAAGAGAGATGAGTGACATACCATTTAAATGTCACTTCCTCTTGCTAGCACCATCCTAGCTCCGTTACACCACTCATACAAGAATGATCTTGCAAAAGAATGCAACCAACCAAAGTGATGGTAATAGCATAAACTCAATATAAACCTATGTATGTGATCAAGAAATCATACAATAAAACACAACAAGATTTATAGGAAGGAATCATATTACTGTATCATATTAAATGTGAAAGAGAGATTACAACCATTGCCTTGATGTCGTAAGGTCCCTTCCAACTGTCCTTCATTCCCCACACACTTTCACTCCAAGAATTTTGAGAGCATAGATCTGATAATATTCACAATCTATCTTGACAAAGGAAAATCTCAAAGCCACTCCAACCAAGATAATAATTCCAAGCCAACCAAAGCTAATAAGCTCAAGAACCAACAAAGCTAACTTTCTTCATGAGAAATCCTCTCCTTTTATAAGTTGAAGAGGATAAGGTGAGGAGGTGAGGATGATCCCACTAAATCATGAAAGTGAGTAAGATCCAAACCATTCAGATGCCACTTCACCATAGAAGTTTCTCCTTCTAGAATATTTGAGAAAACGCTCATTTTTCCCACGTGTAGGAATTCTCGCACCCTAGCTATAGAGAAACCTGTGAACATCTCACACCCTAGCTATAGTAAAACCTGCGAGAATGGGTCATTCGCGCACCCTGCCTATATAGCAACCTGCAAACTTCCTTTTTTATAAGGTTTTTACATAGGAAAATGCAACTTCTTTTCTCAAGAAAAGTTCTTCTCCCTTCTCTCTTTAGGAACTCAGGCCACTAACCCCTCTGAAGGAAACATATAGTTTTACATCATTAACAATCATAGGGATGATGAAAATAATGTGTAACAGAGAGCCCCCCAAAGTATGAAGTTAGAACATAGTGATAGCTGAAATACTTTGTCTAGTGTGTGTAGGGAACAAGGAACAGTCGATCGGAAACCTGCCAACAAATAAGGAAATACAGTACAATAATACATCATGACTGAGGTAGGCATTCCCATACTCAGAATACAAATGACTCAAAGAATAAATGCCGACATGCGAAGATCCATGTCAAGTAAGATAGGTCATGGCCACGAAACATACACTGTGGATCCATGCCGATATGACTCAAATCTGAACATAGCCACCAAAAATACACTGTGGATCTATGTGTTAAATACTCAAATTTGAACATAGTCACCAGACATACAATGTGGATCTATACAACAGTACACTGAATATACTCCAACGCAACCTAGATCTATCAGAAAATATCTAGGGTCTTCATCTCCACCACTCTATAGTACGAATCTAACCATATGAATACATGTGTTGAAGTCGAACATGGTAGAAACCACTTGATTACCGGTCATTAGTGTATACCATTAACAAGTGCGATGGAAATCACCATTAATGTCAATGACTCCCAAGGTACACTAGTACAATCCAACGAATGTGAATAAATGAGATGAAGTGAATAAATGAGCTGAATAAATGTGAATAATAATTGCAAGCCAACCAAAGCTAATAAGCTCAAGAACCAACAAAGCTAACTTTCTTCATGAGAACTCCTCTCCTTTTATAAGTTGAAGAGGATAAGGTGAGGAGGTTAGGATGATCCCACTAAATCATGAAAGAGAGTAAGATCTGAACCAGTCGGATGCCACCTCACCATAGAAGTTTCTCCTTTTAGAAGATTTGAGAAAACACTCATTTTTCCCACGTGTAGGCATTCTTGCACCCTAGCTATAGAGAAACCTGTGAACATCTTGCACCCTAGCTATAGTGAAACCTACGAGAATGGGTCATTCTCGCACCCTGCCTATATAGCAACCCGCAAACTTCCTTTTTTATAAGGTTTTTACCTAGGAAAATGCAACTTCTTTTCTTAGGAAAAGTTCTTCTCCCTTCTCTCTTTAGGAACTCAGGCCACTGACCCCTCTGAAGGAAACATATAGGTTTACATCATTAACGATCATAGGGATGATGAAAATAATGTGTAACAGAGAGCCCCCCAAAGTATGAAGTCAGAACAGAGTGATAACTGAAATACTTTGTCGAGTGTGTGTAGGGAACAAGGAACAGTCGGTCGAAAACCTTCCAACAAATAAGGAAATACAGTACAATAATACATCATCACTGAGGTAGGAATTCCCTACTCAGAATACAAATGACTCAAAGAATAAATACCGACATGCGAAGATCCATGTCAAGTAAGACAGGCCATGGCCACGAAACATACACTGTGGATCCATGTTGATATGACTCAAATCTGAACATAGCCACCAAAAATACACTGTGGATCTATGTGTTAAAGACTCAAATTTGAACATAGCCAGCAGACATACAATGTGGATCTCTACAACAGTACACTGAATATACTCCAACGCAAACTAGATCTATCAGAAAATATCCAGGGTCTTCATCTCCACCACTCTATAGTACGAATCTAACCATTTGAATACATGTGTTGAAGTAGAACATGGTAGAAACCACTTGATTACCGGTCATTAGTGTATACCGTTAACAAGTGCAAGGGAAATCACCATTAATGTCAATGACTCCCAAGGTACACTAGTACAATCCAACGAATGTGAATAAATGAGCTGAAGTTGAACACTCGACGAAATCTCCCGATCAGGGGTCAATAATGAAAAACCACTGTCGAAAGAGAGGAAAATTTTCATTGAGGCATGTAAGTTCCAAAGTACCAATTAGTTTCTAAGTCTAATTCCTGGATAATGAGTTGAAGTCGACAGGAAAAAACTCGTCACAGGAGGGCCTTAATGTATCCCACATCAATGACATGAAACAAGTAACAAGATTTGATGTAGATCAGAGTAACAAGTGATTCAGGACTGACTCAGGGATGGTCGACGCAATAGAAGGCTTAAGGAATGAAGAAATGGCTGACGCAATAGAAGGCTTTCCGGGTTAAACTTCTCTTTGAACATATTGATGACACGACAACTGTCTTGGAAACTCTGACTCAACAACAGGGATCACAGACCAATTTGTAATCTTATAGGAGTATGATCAAGAGACAAGTGGATTTTCCAACCTAGACACAAAGTGAGTGAAAGGGTGTTATGTTCAAAAGTGACTCTTCCACATAATACAGGTTTAGATACATTTCTTTCCCAAAGTTTTCCCCCACCATTTTTGGTGAGTACCTCTTTATTTTTACACAAGCTTGAGGAGGATAACATATGATTTTCAATTTAAGCTCATCCTTTGGACGAGTCCCTCGGAGTATGTTTAACGAACCCTAGGAAGGAGTGGTTCGGTCCCATTTGGGCCTTTCGATGTTTATTTAACGAGTCCAAAGAAAGAAAACTCAAAGGTTTTTCATGATTATAGAGTCTGGAAAAACACTTAAAAGAGAACTCTCTCAGTTCCTTTTTCGTAAAGTTGTCTGATGAGACTGAAAAAGAGATAAATTATCACCCAACAGACGCTTTCTTAAAATACTTTAACGAGCTTGAAAATAGCAAGGTCGCTCGACAATCTTTTCATGTTTAGAGAGTCTAAAAAGAGCTTAAAGAGGACTCCAGGGGGTTCCTTTTTTGTATAACCTTTACGAGTCCGAAAAAGTGATAAAAGTATACTTGGTTACATTCTCATTGATTTACGAGCATGGGAAAGAACAAATACTAAGCTCAGTAACTTATTCTCATGTATTTACGAGCATGAGAAAGAACAAAGACTAAGCTCGAGATTGTTTTCATTTTTACGCAAGATTTAAAACAAAACAAAACTATGTTTGGAAAAGATTTTATTTTTTACACAAGCTTAAAAACTAAACAAAACTATTCTTGGACTTGGTTTCATTTTTACGCAAGCTTGAACCAGAGGAAACTATGCTTGAGGTAAGTGGTTTCATTTTTACACAAGCTCAAACCATAGAAAACTATGCTTGGAACTTCCCAACGCATAACACATGGATGGTTGGTACTTAGCCCCCAGCTTAAGAAGCTAGAGGCTCAAACTTCAGCATGAAGTCGAGAGGCTGAGGAAAATGCCCCCCAAGCTTTGTTTCATCCAACTGCAAAGGAGAATGAAATGAAGCTTCAAATACTAGATGAAGGACTTGACTCAAACAGAGAGGGGGAAAACTATTTCATTTTTTAATGAGCTTGACATAGAAACAAGAACTATGCTCGTAACCTCTGTTTTATTTTTTAACGAGGTTTCCACAGAGACGAAAAAACTATCCTCATAAGTGGTTTCATTTTTTAACGAGCTTGAAATAAAAAAACCATGCTCAAAGACCTCTGTTTCATTTTTTAACGAGGTTTCCTCAGAGACGCAAAAACTATCCTCAGAACCTCTTCTTGATCATGGATTCCAAGAGGAAAATGCTCTGGAATGACACCATGTCAAGGGACAAAACTCGGTCATGGCTTCCAAAAGGTCTTCACTGGAAGGAAGAAACACACTCTGGAAGGACACCATGTTGAGGGTTGTGACAGGAGTAAAGAGATCAGACTCTAACAGCCCTATCAAAGAGATCACCATGTCAACTACTGGATCTAAGTCATTAGAAGTTGAAGCCATGGGCGAAAATGCCACATAATTGACCTATGGTGGGGGCAATACTATCTGCATACAAGAACCATTCAGGGAGGCAATCCAGGTAGGGTCAATGAATGAAAGTTGATCAACAGTCACAACTCGTCCATCGTGAGGGAAAGATATCACACTAAAAAGAGTAGACACAATAGCTTTCATGGAATAGACATAATCTCGCCCAAGGAGTAAAGAAAAATCCAAGGGGTCTTGGACTACCATGACATCAATGAAGACCAGTTTCCCTCCCAAAGTTACAGAAAACTGAGGAAGGGTCCCTAAAGGTTGACTAGTTCTTCTGTTAAAAGCTAATAGATTCTGTGTAACCGGTGCAAGTGGAGGACAACCCAAAGCTTGCTAAGAAAAATAGGACAAAATACTAACAGACGAACCTTCATCTATCATTATTTGAGGAACGTCCCGGCCACAAACCTGTACTGTAATCTGGAAAGGAAGGTGAGAGGGAAGACGAGGTCCAGTTAGCACATCCCAATCAAAACGGATGGCCTCATTACTTGGAGGGGGTCCTACGAGAGAAGGAGGAATACCCCTCGGCATGGTATATTCTTTATCAACGAGAAAAACATGGGTAGTATAGGGTTTACTCTCTAGTGGGAGAGTAGGATCGACCGATGATGAGATCAGATCGACCACTTGGGTTTCATTCTCCAAGGGGAGAATGGGGTCGACAGGTGTAAATGGATTGACCACTTGGGTGACACTCTCTAACGGGAGAGTGGGATCGACCGAGGATGGGATCAAATCAACCTATTTAGTTTCACTCTCTGAGGGGAGAGCGATATTGACTGAGGATGGTATCAGATCAACCACTGTGTCAACTGGTTCAACTAAGGACATGACCAGATTAATGACATGATCAACTAGATTGACTGATGAAGGGACCGGAGTGATCATTCCATCAATTACAGGTGGGTTGAGAGAAAGCTTGTGATAAGCAGCTGGAAGTTGAGGCTGTGAAACAATCATGTCTTCCAGTAATTTCGAGGCTTTTTCCATATGAGGGCAAAGATAAGTTAGATGACTCCCTTTGCATAACATACATGGGAAATTGACTCTACTTTTCTTCTTCCCAACCATTTCATGACTAGTTGACTAGAGGTCATCAATATGTTGTTCAAAGGCTAATGACATGGGTTGGTCAAGGTGTGTAGACCATACTTCTATAACCTTGGATAGACTAGGGCAATCCTTAAGAAGATGGCTACCCTTACAAAGCCTGTAAGGGTACTTGGGTTTACAGGTTGTTTGGGTGATCTTGACATCATCAACACTCCCAACATGATTAACAGTAACTGGTTGTTTTCCAACATGTTTGACAGTGGTTTGAGGTTTTGACCCTTGCTTATCTTTCTTCTTCTTCTTATTCACTGAGTTACTAGTTGCATAACTTTCACTCGACGAAGGAGATGAAATGGAAGGTGAACTTGCAAGTGAAGAAGGTGAATAAGACCTTACTGGTGAAGAAGGTGAAGGATCAACATGAGGTTGATGTTCTTGGGGGGAAGTGCTTACGACCGAAACACTTACGACATTCAGGATTACCTGAGTGGAAAACAACCATACCGGTAATCCAATAGTGAGACCTGGAAGGCTCAAAGTAGCGATGTGAGGAGGACCAATGTTTCCATAAGAAGAAAAAACAAAAGGTTCCCCTGGAGCAGAGGTTCCTTCATTGGTCATTTCAGGAACTGACACCATCAAAAAAAAAATCCAATCTAGAGTCCTCTAAGGAAAACAAACAACACACACTAAAAATCTAGGAAGCAAGCAAACAAACAAAACCTTCTCACAATGAACTCACTAGTTGGTGATGAAATCCAACGTTGCGGGAACAATGTAAGAAGGGGCTGAGATAGAGTGGGTGGAAAAGTTACGTTGACGACCTGCTTAACGGACTTACACCCTGGTGCAAGCTCCCACACATAATCGTGGGTATACCTTCCAAGGAGCCCGAGTGATTTTGGCCAACGTCGATTCCAGGTACCATGAAGACTTGCCCCTCCATAGTCACCTCATTTAAAGAATCTAGAGAGATAGGCCACTAAGTTTACCAATCACTACAGTGATGCATGGGGAAACAGTCGACAGTCCGATCCATGCACAAGGGCAGGGTATCTAGCCCAAAATCAACTTGAAAGGCTTCCACTCATCATTGTGGGTATACCTCTCAAGCGACCCCCATAATATGCGAAACCTCTACACAAAAAACAACAAAGCAGGGTGAGTAACTCTTCCAGTCTCAATGCAACCTCGTGATTGACCCTTGTGTTAGAAGGGCTTCCCAAGACAAAATGTAATAAGTGGATTTAACCTCTCCCTAACTCAAGATTCTATGTTTGTTTGCAACTTTGGAAAGTTATCTTTCATACCTATTCCAAATCCCTACAACTAATCTAATGTAGGTTTTCTACCAGAAAAAATAAAAATGTCTAATCAATTTTTATAAACGCTTTATTTTACGGCTGTTGTTACTCAAAAGGAAAATGGTGTGGACAATATGGTGTTTTGACCGACTCAAAAATTATGCAAAGATATGAAGATGCAATCTTTTCATTTCGATGAAAGCTATGCTACGAGAAGGAGAAAACATCTATCATTCCCATATGCACGATGTCCCAAAATATATTAAACTCATCAATATCAATATTCTCAAGAAATGAGAAAAAGGTACTAAACACCAATGCACGATTCATGCAATTTTGCTACTTCAAATGCAAGGATGCCCCCAATCTAATATAAAGCAAGAAATTAAATCTTTTTGTTTCAAAATTTTCACTAAAAGCAATAATGAACTTTCTTAAAACAAAGAAACCTAAACTAAAAGTTCTTTTTTAAAGAAATCTATTCAGAAGAAATATGATCTTTCCCTAAACAATTCTAAAGAAAACACATGCTTTGTAATTGAAAGACACTCAAAGCAAGAGACTAATCCTTCAAAACCAAACAAAGCAAAGATGGCTAGAAGCAACTCAAAGAATGTCAAGCAGATTGTAAATAGATCAATATAGGTTCCAAAAATTCAATCCAGCTGATCAAAGAAAAACTGGGCATCAAAAAATGGGACATCCTAATTGCAAACACAAATTTCAAATGGGTTCGCAGCCTAGATATAGGGTGCAGTGAGAACATTAGTGGAGTTTGCAGGCTAGACACAGGTAGGGTGCGAACATCTCGCACTATATTACATAGTAGGGTGCGAACTCAGATGATTCTCGCAGGCCACTAAAGGGTACAATGCGAGAATGTCTGTAAACACAAAATTTGGAAAAAGGACAAAAATTTTGAGTGAACTTTCAAATCTAGAGAGTCTTGATGGATCTCCCACAGACTCAGAGACCAGAAAACAAGAAATCAAAGCAAGAGAAACTAGACTAACTAGGAAACAATCCATTTCCCAGTGGAGTTGCCAATTTTTTTATTGGATAAATTCGTAAGCGTGGACACAAACCGATCTCCCTAGATCCACCTGGATCTAGAACAAAGCAAGACAGAACATCACGCTTTCCTTAAGTTTTA
Organism: Picea engelmannii; assembly: GCA_009831015.1. Lineage (NCBI taxonomy): Eukaryota > Viridiplantae > Streptophyta > Pinopsida > Pinales > Pinaceae > Picea > Picea engelmannii. The sequence goes on along the minus strand of ML800378.1, from coordinate 383,323 downwards.
GATATTGAATTTTACTAACTAAAGAGAGATGAGTGACATACCATTTAAATGTCGCTTCCTTTCACCATCGCCATCCTAGCTCTGTTCCACCACTCATACAAGAATGATCCTACAAAAGAATGAAACCAACCAAAGTGATGGTAATAGCATAAACTCAATATAAACCTATGTATGTGATAAAGGAATCATACAATAAAACACAACAAGATTTATAGGAAAGAATCATATTACTATATCATATTAAATGTGAAAGAGAGATTACAACCATTTCCTTGATGTCGTAAGGTCCCTTCCAACTGTCCTTCATTCCCCACACACTTTCTGACGCCGACCCCCCACTCTCTCAGCAGGCGGTCGCTCCACCAGGACCTTCTTTTTCTCACGAACCCGAAGAGTCAACGCTCTTCGACTTCCTAGGGAGTCACGAGTCACCCACAACAATCCTTTCGGAGATCGGGATTTCATGGCTCGGGGGTTCGCGATTCTTGCGAGCACGATTCACTAACAGCTCCAACCTCCGAAACCCGAACTCCGAATGGTCAATAGTCAACGCTCTTGGTCTCGGGGGTTTCCTATCAGGAAATGGGCGGATGAAGGGAAGTGAGATACTTACCCTTCGAAACCCCGAACACCGATGCGCCGATATGCCTCCACGTGTCTCCCACTAACTTCCGGCTCCCACACTGCCACGTCACTTCAGGGGTTCGCGGTTCGCGGGTCCGCGACTCCAAGTCTCCCGCTGCTGGAAACTACGAATGCCGAAATTCCGATGCGTTCGGATTCGTGCCACCTGTCTCCGTTATGATCAACGGCTGTGATCAAGTCGGGGAATCGCGACTCACGATTTCAACGTGCAAGTGATTCTCGCACTCGCCAACCCCGATTTTCCGAAACACTATGGCCACCTTCCTCCTGTGCAATTGAACCAAAGACGTTATCCCTCCAGAGCTTTCTTCAACTCGAGCTCTTTCAAGGGGTTCTTCGAACACGCTCCTTGTGCTCAGTCTTCAATCACTTCTGAAAGTGTTGAAGTCTTCTGAGTCCCGTGCGCCCACGCTCGCAACAGGTTCAAATCTCTCTCTCTCAGACTTGCTACTGAGACTCGAATTCGACCTGCACTCACCTGCATGGCTCGAATACCTCAAACCCACTCTGGACAACGGAGAACAAAAGTTCAACGGCTTGGCCTCCGCGACGCACTCTATGCGGAGGAATTCCACTGCACTCGATGCAGGAATCTCCTGGCCTAAGCAGAGAAATGATTGAAACTCATTCTCTTAGGTTTCTAACCTGGTACGCAATCACATAAGCATCATATAACAAATAAGCATAGAAAGAAGCAAACATGCACAAGCACAATATCAGTAACACACAGAGCTCAAACGCGTCCATGGAATTGAATCAGGGCTCTTCCTATTAATTCAATAACTGTACATGGAGGTTTCTTCACAAGCTGTCTGCTCTGCTCTCTCTTTTTCTGTATGAATGAATGAGAATGATACAAAGATACAAGGGATGGTGTCTATACTCCGTTTTCCCTCTCAAACGGTGACTGTCTAATCTACAGTTAATTATCCTATCTACCTGCACTTAATCTAAATAAATGCCTCAGCTACCTAAGGACGAGAGCTTATCCGCTCAAGGTCCGTTACAATCTATAAGTGCGCTTCATCACATCAAAACATTAATTCTTGGCGCAACCATATATTACAATGGTTCAAAAATTTAAATGCTGGCGCTCTCCAGCTGTTCCCTTTCCTCCTCGCGCTGGCTCGCTTGATCGAGTGAGCGATGCTCCTGCATCATACTCCTCGGCTCAAAATATTTCATGGGCTCCTGCTCATGAGCTTCTGCACAGTCTTCCCATGCTTTTGTATAACTGCTTCAGTCTCCCAGCTGGCATCCTCCACTGGGTGATTCTTCCACTTCACCAGGTACTCAAAATATTGCTTCCTCCTGGTCTTTTTACCTGCTCTCTTCCCCAATATGCACTCGATCTGCGGCTTCTGTGCTACTGGTAATTGTTTCTGCCACTGGATTTCTGGTTCCTCAGTCCCAGTGCCTGCTTCTTCAGCCCTGTAGGGGTACAAGTCCAAAATGTTGAAAACCAGAGATATTCCATTGCCCTCGGGCAACTCAAGCTCATATGCATTCTCGCCAAATTTTCTCAGAATTCGGCATGGCCCGATCTTCTTCATCTTGAGCTTGTTATATGTTCCCCTCGGAAACCTTTCCTTCCTCAAGTGCACCAGAACCATGTCCCCAACTGCAAACTGGAGTTGCCTCTTCCTCTGATCGGCTCGGCGCTTGTATTCTTGATTCGACTTCTGCAATCGCTGCTTCACCTGCATGTGAAGTTCTTTCATTGCCTCAGCGAACTCTTCAGCTCTCGCGCTGCTAGTCTCTGCCTGTTATGGCTCCCTGAGTTCCGACACTCCCCTCGGCTGAGTTCCATACAAAATTTGAAATGGGCTCTTACCTGTACTCCGATTCACCGAATCATTGTAGGCGAATTCTGCCTGTGGTACTATTTGATCCCAGCTGCCGTGATGCTCCGTCACTAGGCTCCTCAACAGATCTCCCAAGCTTCTGTTGACCACTTCTATCTGTCCATCTGTCTGTGGATGGTATGCAGAACTGAATGCTAAGTCAGTCCCTAGCTTCTTCCATAGTGTCCTCCAAAAATGACCTATGAATTTTGTATCCCGATCCGAGACTATGCTCCTGGGCAATCCATGTAATCGCACGATTTCCTTGAAAAAAAATTTGGCGATGTGGGTCGCATCGCTCGTCTTATGGCACGCAATAAAATGCGCCATCTTCAAGAATCTGTCCACCACAACAAAGATGGAATCAACTCCTCTTTGCGTTCTCGGTAACCCCAACACAAAGTCCATGCTAATGGCCTCCCATGGCCTCTCAGGTATGGGTAATGGCTGATATAACCCTGTGTTTTGCTTCCTGCCCTTGGCATGTTGACATATATGGCACCTGTCAACAAATCTCTTCACGTCTGCGCGCATGCCCAGCCAACAATATGACTCTCTTAGCTTGGCGAATGTTTTGTCATGCCCGAAGTGACCTGCTAAGCCTCCGCTGTGCTTTTCCCTTACCAAATTCTCTCTCATAGAGCAATCTGGAATGCACAGTTGATTGCCTTTAAAAAGCAACCCATCCTGTATCAAGAAGTCTATCCACGGGCTCCTGTCTTTGAGCACCGGGTTCTCAGCTGCCTCGTATGCTTCGCCAAAATCTGCGTCACCTGCATACATATCTTTTAAATTTTTAAAGCCTAAGGTTTTGACCCTGAACTCCTGCAGCACCAAACATTTTCGACTCAAGGCGTCAACTACCTTTTTCGCAGTCCCTGAAATGTGCTTGATCACGAACGTGAAATTCTCCATATACTCTACCCACTTCGCATGCTTCTGGTTCAGCTTCTCCTGCTGACTCACGAATTGCAATGCGTGATTATCACTGTACAGCACAAATTCTTTGGGTATAAGATAGTGCCTCCACTTCTTCAATGCCTGGACGATGGCATAGAATTCTTTATCATATGTGGAGTACTTCAATTTTGCATCATCCAACTTCTCACTGTAATATGCCACAGGTCTGTCCTCCTGACTCAACACTCCTCCGACAGCATACCCGCTGGCATCGCACTTCACCTGGAAGGTTTTCTGAAAATTCGGCAGCACCAACACTGGCTGCTCGGTGATCTTTCGCTTCAGCAGATTGAAGCTTCTCTCAGCCTCGGCTGTCCACTGAAAAATTTTATGCCGCTTTTTCACAGTATCCATCATCGCGGCACTGATTCCGCTGAAATTTCGGATGAACTTCCGGTAGAAGCTCGCCAAACCATGAAAGCTCCTTACTTCGAAAACATTCCTCGGCGATGGCCACTTCCTGATCACATCCACCTTCTCAGGATCCATCCTTAATTCATTTGCCGAAATAACAAACCCTAGATATATGAGTTTCGTCTGCATGAACGAGCATTTTTTCAAATTGATCAGCAGCTTCTCCTGCTGTAGTCTTCTCATCACCGTGGCCAGATGCTTCAAATGCTCTTCCCTGGTTTTACTGAAAATCAGTATATCATCCAGGTATACCACCAAAAATTTGCCAATGAACTCCTGCAGGACTTCATTCATCAGTCTCATAAAAGTGATGGGTGCATTTGTCAAGCCAAACAACATGACCAGCCATTCATACAAACCCTCATTTGTCTTGAATGTCGTTTTCCACTCATCTCCCTCTCTCATCCAGATCTGGTGGTATCCTCTCTTGAGATCTATCTTGGAGAAATAATTCGCTCCACTCAGGAAATCCATCAAGTCGTCCATTCTCGGCAATGGGAACCTATACCTAATGGTGATCTTGTTGATCACCCTGGAGTCTGTACACATCCTCCAACCTCCATCCTTCTTTGGACTCAGCACCGTTGGAATGACACATGGACTCAGACTTTCCCTGACTAGTCCTTTATCCTGCAGATCCTGAACCTGTCTCTTGACCTCCTCGTTCTCCTGAGGTGTCAACCTATACGCCGCCTTATTCGGCAAACTCTCCCCTGGAATAAGGTCGATATGATGACTTATACTCCTCATTGGTGGCAACGAACGAGGTAGTTCGTCCACGAAGATATCAGCGAACTCTCCAAGCAGTTCCTGAATCGCATCTGGTAAGTCATCCACTCTTGTGCTTGTCAAGACAATCCTCGGCTTCCTGACAACAAGGAATTGTGGATCTTCGTCCTTCTCCAAATCTGTGAGAAGTTCCTTCCCACTCATGAGAAGTATCGTGCTGCTAACTTCTGGTTTCACCTCCTTATCTTTTATCGGCAGCAGTTTATGATATCTTCCGTCCTTCTCCAAGGTGTATGTGTTCATCCTCCCATCATGAACAACATTCCTATCATACTGCCATGGTCTACCCAACAGTATGTGGCACACATCCATGGGGATAACATCACATAGGATCTCATCATGATAATTCCCAATTTTAAATTTGACTAAGCACTCTTTAGTGACACTTACCCGATGTCCTTTCTGTAGCCACGAGACCTTATATGGACTCGGGTGCTTAGTTGTCTCCAGCTCCAACTTTTCGACCATCTCAGTTGCAACGAGGTTATCAGTGCTCCTGCTGTCAATGATGACCTTGCATTTCCTGTCCTTAGCTGTGCAAGCTGTCCTGAACAGTCTGCTTCTCTGTACTGAGCTGTCCACCTCCTTCTCGGGTGTCAAAAGGATCTTATGCATTCCCAGCGACCTCCCGCTGGTTGCATCTTCGCTGTCCACGTCATGCCTCTGCGCCTCARCGACGTGAGCTTTTCCTCCGTCCCTCKTCCTCTCTGGACARTCCACGGATTTATGAYCGTCTTTACCACATGTAAAGCAYGTGATAATTCCTCCTCGACCTCTTCCTCTACCTCGGTTAYGAGGAAAGGTATTTGTATCARCATATCCTCCCTGCGGATCATCTTGCTGTCTCCTYRGCTCAAAATTTKGCTGCCTCTGCTRTGAGGTTCCACCTCTCTCAGCTCTACCCTGAGGCCTCTTCCAATCCTCCTTGGGCTTCTGAGTTCTCTCTTGAACAACAGCCTTTCCCCGTGGCTGGCTTCTGCCTCGGCCTTGCTGACCCTGCTTGCGGCTCAATTTTTCTTCAGCCTTCAGAGCCATCTGATACGCATCCTCAACTGTGCGGATGGTCAACATGCTCAACTCATCCTGAATGTCATATCTGAGACCATTCAGATATCTGGCCACCTTCTCGTCATCACTCTCTCGGTGACCAGCTCGAATATTGAGCCTGTAGAATTCCTTGGTGTACTCTTTCACCGACATCAACTTCTGTCTCAGGTTCTGCATACGCCTGAACAGAGTGATCTGGTAGTCCCTCGGAATGAACTTCGCCTTTAACTTGGCGATCATCTGATCCCAGCTCTTTATCTTCTGTTTGCCTTTGGAACGTCTGTCTGGCTGCAGCTCGTCCCACCATAAGGCTGCATGTCCCTTCAGCTTGGTGACAGCATGTCTCACCTTCTTGTCCTCTTCGATATCCTCATAATCGAAGTAGGTATCGAGTGCTCGGATCCAATCCAGCAAGTTTTCCGCATTTAGACATCCCTCATAAGTCGGGATGTCCATCTTCGTCTTCGAGCTCATCCTCGAAATGGCTTTGATCAACCTTTCGGTTGCAGCATCCTCTGCTGAGACTTCCCCTTCATCATGTCCAGCTTCCTCCGCAATCTCAGGATCGCTGAATTCCTCTGCGTCGGCTCCACGCCTTTGGGTAGTCTCCATATCCTCGAGTCTCGCCCTGAGATCTTGAATCTAACGTTCCATCTCAGCATTACCTGCTGGCCTACCCCTTCTCCGGGCCTCCCTGTCCTCACGATCAAGTGATTGCCTCTCTCTTCTGGGCGACATTTTTGTATCCCTTTCCTTCTGCTTTCTGAACAAAAGGAATTCCAATTCCAGCTCTGATACCACTCTGACGCCGACCCCCCACTCTCTCAGCAGGTGGTCGCTCCACCAGGACCTTCTTTTTCTCACGGACCTGAAGAGTCAACGCTCTTTGACTTCCTAGGGAGTCACAAGTCACCCACAAGAATCCTTTCGGAGATCAAGATTTCATGGCTCGGGGGTTCGCGATTCCTGGGAGCACGATTCACTAACAGCTCCAACCTTCGAAACCTGAACTCCGAATGGTCAATAGTCAACGCTCTCGGTCTCGGGGGTTTCCTATCGGGAAATGGGCGGATGAAGGGCAGTGAGATACTTACCCTTCGAAACCCCGAACACCGATGCGTCGATATGCCTCCACGTGTCTCCCACTAACTTCTGGGTCCCACACTGCCACGTCACTTCGGGGGTTCGCGGTTCGCGGGTCCGCGACTCCAAGTCTCCCGCTGCTGGAAACTCCGAATGCTGAAATTCTGATGCATTCAGATTCGTGCCACCTGTCTCCGTTATGATCAATGGCTGTGATCAAGTCGGGGAATCGCGACTCGTGATTTCAACGTGCAAGTGATTCTCGCACTTGCCAACCCCGATTTGCCGAAACACTATGGCCACCTTCCTCCTGTGCAACTGAACCAAAGACGTTATCCCTCCAGAGATTTCTTTAACTCGAGGTCTTTCAAGGGGTTCTTCGAACACGCTCCTTGTGCTCAGTCTTCAATCACTTCTGAAAGTGTTGAAGTCTTCTGAGTCCCGTGCACCCACGCTCGCAACAGGTTCAACTCTCTCTCTCTCAGACTTGCTACTGAGACTCAAATTCAACCTGCACTCACCTGCACGGCTCGAATACCTCAAACCCACTCTGGACAATGGAGAACAAAAGTTCAACGGCTTGGCCTCCTCGACACACTCTATGCGGAGGAATTCCACTGCACTCGATGCAGGAATCTCCTAGCCTAAGCAGAGAAACGATTGAAACTCATTCGCTTAGGTTTCTAACCTGGTACGCAATCACATAAGCAGCATATAACAAATAAGCATAGAAAGAAGCAAACATGCACAAGCACAATATCAGTAACACACAGAGCTCAAACACGTCCATGGAATTCAATCAGGGCTCTTCCTATTAATTCAATAACTGTACATGGAGGTTTCTTCACAAGCTCTCTGCTCTGCTCTCTCTTTTTCTGTATGAATGAATGAGAATGATACAAAGATACAAGGGAGGGTGTCTATACTCCGTTTTCCCTCTCAAACGGTGACTGTCTAATCTACAGTTAATTATCCTATCTACCTGCACTTAATCTAAGTAAATGCCTCAGCTACCTAAGGACGAGAGCTTATCCGCTCAAGGTCCGTTACAATCTATAAGTGCGCTTCATCACATCAAAACATTAATGCTTGGCGCAGCCATATATTACAATGGTTCAAAAATTTAAATGCTGGCGCTCTCCAGCTGTTCCCTTTCCTTCTCGCGCTGGCTCGCTTGATCGAGTGAGCGATGCTCCTGCATCACTTTCACTCCAAGAATTCTGAGAGCATAGATCTGATAATATTCACAATCTATCTCGACAAAGGCAAATCTCAAAGCCACTCCAACCAAGATAATAATTCCAAGCCAACCAAAGATAATAAGCTCAAGAACCAACAAAGCTAACTTTCTTCATGAGAACTCCTCTCCTTTTATAAGTTGAAGAGGATAAGGTGAGGGGGTTAGGATGATCCCACTAAATCATGAAAGTGAGTAAGATCCAAATCATTCGGATGCCACCTCACCATAGAAGTTTATCCTTCTAGAAGATTCGAGAAAATGCTCATTTTTCCCATGTGTAGGCATTCTCTCACCCTAGATATAGAGCAACCTGCGAACATCTCGCACCCTATCTATAGTGTAACCTGCGAGAATGGGTCATTCTCGCACCCTGCCTATATAGCAACCGGTGAACTTCCTTTTTTTATAATGTTTTTACATAGGAAAATGCAACTTCTTTTCTCAGGAAAAGTTCTTCTCCCTTCTCTCTTTAGGAGCTCAGGCCACTGACCCCTCTGAAGGAAAGATATAGGTTTACATCATTAACGATCATAGGGATGACAAAAATAATGTGTAACAAACACTTGGAAAATTTTTCATTCTTCAAAGTTCTTCTTGCAATCTCTTTGTCGGACTTCTAGAAAACAATTATGAGTATCTTGGTGATCCAGGTGGATATCAATTTCCACCCACCTATTCCAATTGGCTTACATGCAATTTTCATGTTGTCAATTATTTTCCTAGATTTTTGGGTCCTTAACTTCTGAGGCCGTTTTGAGGCCCTAAACAACATTTTTTGGACTTGTCACAACCACACTTTAAGACAAAGTCAAAGTGTGATGTAATAATGTGTAATCCTTAGATAGACCTTTCCAATGGGCTATCGTGTTCCTAAATGAAGATTGTATGCAAAAGTTATGACCATAGGAAGTTGATGTACCAACTTACCCCAATGGGGTCCACATGACTTTTGGTGCTTCATCTCCTAGGGTTAGGTTTTTGGATTTCTAGGGTTTTTAAATTCATGTTTGATATAAGAAAGGACTTTGGAGCCTCTTTGTACTCATCTTCTTGCGAATGAGCACAACTGTCACATCTCTTCTCAGAGATAAGCTGCCACCACTCTAGCAAGCTTATTTCAGTATGCATTTTACAGTTTCAATATATTTGTTTATTGAATAGAAGCCAAGTTTTATTGTATCTCTATTATTGTTCATTGTATCTCTGTTTTAATAATATAGATATGTATTCATTTCATTCTTCTCATAAAATCCAGATCAGTGGTATCAGAGTGGTCTACTTCTTGTTATTTTTAGTGCATGCCCCCAACAAGGTCAGGGTACAAAGAGTTGGGTCTTGAGCTTATTTATCTTGAGGAGAATATCTATCTCATGCCTTAGGGACCTTCCATGGCGGGAGAAAATAAATACGATAGAACAAGAGATCCTTTCAAACTATTGCTCAAGGAATTCCTTGTGCAATAGAGGAATGAGATGATGGATAATTTTGTGTAAATCCTTCTACTACTACCAACATGCGATGCATCTTCCTCGAGAAGAGGTGCTACCTCCTTCAAGGTAGATATCAAATTTGATATTCTCATATTTGAATGTCAGATAGATGCATATCTTGTAGAAAAATGGTTGAATCTGCTAGAAGGGCATTTTTCTTTCCATAACTTTTCCAATAAAGAAATGATTACATTTGCACTCTTCAAAGCCATCTCCCATGTCAAATATTGGTGGGAGAATTTATGTGAGAAAAAGGCAACAAAGGAACCCTCATTATTTATAGTCACACTCACTTGGGAGTCCTTCAGGGATTATATTAAGGAACAATACTACCCTGTTGGAAGTTATGATGACATGTATAAAATATGGACCACATGCAACAGGAAAGGGACTAAACAATGTTAGAGTTCACAAATATCTTCCATACCTTGCACACCAAGTTGGGTATCAAATATTCTGAGAGACATCTAGTGCTCAAGTATGTAACACCATGTTTCCCCCAGTATGTAAAAATAATTATGTTGGCCAAGAACTATGGCAAACTCAAAGATGTGAATGTGTGATTTTGAATGGACCTTAGTATACAAGGTCAACGAATGTAAATTAACATTATGAATATATCTATCTATCTATCTATCTATCTATCTATCTATCTATCTATCTATCTATCTATCTATCTATATATATATATATATATATATATATATATATATATATNATATGTTGCAGGAATAATGGGAGGGGGATGTGCTGAAAAAGAGACAATGATGGCTAAAGAAAGGTGGTGGAAGGCAACTGGAATGGTGGTGCTAACTTCCACCGAAACCAATACCGTATTTGGTCTTCACTGGCCCAGAGAACCAAGAGCGGCTCGCTAGCCCTGAAATGAATTACTCGCCAGGGTGGTAGGTGAAGAGTCTCCTCATGAGTTAATAAGGGATGGGGGTGAACTTCCTATCCATGGAGGCCTCAAACCTGACCACTGCGAGGAAATTCGTGCCACATGCAACCTCATCGGAGAAGAAAAGGCAGGTAAAAGGTGTGGAAGGGGGGGACGCAAGGGGGGGATCGCAGGAAAGAGATCGAAAGAACTCTGGAAAAAAATATAGAGTGAGCGATAGTAGAGAAGAAGGAGAGTAACCTTCATTCTCGATCGCTGAAGAACAGAGAGAGAGAGTCTCAAGCATCGTGGCCTAGCTCGGGGGTGGCTAGTGGTAAATCCATTCAGAGTCGTTGAGCCTACGGTTGGGTGGAAACGCGCACCCCTATCAGTAGTTTCATCACACCTGGTGTTTTCTGATAAGTGTTATATCTTGTATCTTGAATTTAAATATTCTGACATGTATGCTCATGGGTTGTGAAATTATGAATGATTTCCGTATAAGACTGTTTGTATGGTGTTTGATCAGAAATGGTGGCTGCATGCTTATATTGGAAAAACCATATATGACTTACGTATATATTTGTATATATGTATATTTTGAACGGATTTAGTATTCAAGTCCATTCTCGGGAAATCTATTCCCTTATTTTATCTAAAGTAATGCCTTGGATAGATCTTCCCACAGGGACACCCTTTTTAAAGTTTACCCAAGAATCTGTCAGAGGATTTTATGGCATAAGTCTGAAAAACCCTGCACGAGAGAGAGAATGGTCCTCTTAGACTTAGGACATTTCGGCATTTCAGCACCCGGGATACCTAAATGCAAGTTCTCTTGTATTTGCAAGACCTGAAATCTCGATTCACGAAAACCCAAAATGACGGTGTGTGGATGAGTTGTGATGTTTCAGAGTTTCGGTACCCAGGCCACCTAAGGGTAAATTCCCTTGTACTCACCAGTACCAAAATCCTAATTAGAGAAACCCCAAAATGGTCTAACGTGGATTTGAGTCTTGATGTTTCGGCCCCCGGGGTATCTAAGTGCGAGTTTCCTTGTACTCGCAAGTCCAAAAATACTAACTTGCAAAACCCCGATGAAAGAAACCCCTAAATAAGATGAGCAGGTTTAAGAATTGGTATTTCAGAGTTTTTGGTATTCAGGAAACCCAAGGGTGAGTTCCCTTGTACTCGCAAGTCCTGAAATCCCGACATGCGAAATCCTGAAATAACAACGTGTGGCTAAATCCCGATATTTCAGTGTTTCGGCATCTGGAATATCCAAGGGAAAGATCCCTTGTACTCGCAAGTCCTGAAACCCTGATTTACGATATCCCGAAAGATAGAGTGTGGAAAAGTTATCATATTTCAGTATTTTGGCACCCGGGGTACCTAAGTACGGGCCTCACGTGTTCGCCAGTCTCAAAACCCCCGACTCGTGAAATCCTGATGGATGAATTCCTGAAACAGTGAAGTATGTTAGAGTCTGGTGTTTCAGAGTTTTGGCTCTCAGGAAACCCAGATGCGAGACCTCCTGTTGTTGCACATCACGAAATCCTAACAGAGGAAACCCCGAAATAGTGAAGCATGTTAGAGTTTGGTGTTTCGGAGTTTCAGCTCCTAGGAAACCTAGGTGCGAGACCTCCTGTCGTCGTACATCCTGAAATCCTGATGGAGGAAAGCTTGAAATAGTGAAGCATGTTAGAGTTTTGTGTTTCGGAGTTTCGGCTCTCGGGAAACCCAGGTGCGAGACCTCCTATCGTCACACATCCCAAAATCCCAATGGAGGAAACCCGGAAATAGTGAAGCATGTTAGATTTTGGTGTTTCAGAGTTTTGGCTCCCAGGAAACCCAGGTGCGAGACCTCTTGTCGTCACACATCCCGAAATCCCAATGGAGTAAACCCTGAAAGGTGGAGTGACATGTTTTAATCTGAGGCATTTTTAGTTATGAAAAGCTATTGGTCCCCTTTGGATTTCAACACTTTGAGAGACAAGAGAGCAGGGGAACACAAATGCATTGTGACTTCCCAAATCGTGAGAGCCAGAAGTACCTCTCTGGTAATCCCGGTGGTCATAACCCACGATCACATGAGTAAGAACAGGAGAGGGTAGGAACTGCATCGAGCCCCATATGAATTTGGGGAATTCTGTTCCTCGACGAAAGGAAGGAAAAAGACGAAACATTTTCTAGGCCTGTGGTGGGTGTGTTACAAAGTACTGTAGCAGTATGCATAGATACATCTAGACATAAATGGAGTTTCTAGACATATCTTCCTTGGGTGCGGCCTATCGATACACTATCAAAATAAAGTAGAAGTTTGAGAAAAAGACGAGACAATTTGGGTCTGGGAACCCCTGACAAAAGAAGTAGGGAAAGGTCATCCTCAACCCACATAGAAAAGGGAAAAAAAAAATGAACAACCTCAGGGAAACCAGTCTAAGCTCCAAACAAAGAAGGACAATGGAAATATGAAGAAATACACCAGGAAGTGGTGTGACTTCCATAAGATCCCCTGACATAACATTGTTGATTACCACTCAAAGAAATCATTGGTGGTTGAGGTGAAAGACTTTGAATCATATGTGGGTTTTGACTCTGAGTTAGAACCAGAAAAGAGGAGACTAATTATTGACATTGAACCTAGTGCCACCATTGCTACCACTAAGATCCATCTCAGTGAACCTGATGAGCCAGAGGAAGGTGATCACCACTTTCATTCACAAATGTGGGTAAAGGATAATCCATTGCACTTCATCATTGATAGTGATATCCATAAGAACCTCATATCAACATAGGTCATAAAGTGGTTGGACCTATCGACAATGCCACACCCGTAGCCATACACCATCGAATGGCGCCTCCAAGGAAGCAATCTCTGCATCAGCCAATAATGTCACATGTCCTACATCAAGCCCTTCAAAGATGAGGTATTGTGTGATGTAGCTCCCCTTGAAGTTTGTGATGTTCTTTTGGGCTAACCTTATTTATGAAAACTTCATGTTGCATATGAATCTATGCCTCGCAGTGTTATTATTACTTTGGACAGAAAATTGTATAGGATACGTGAGGTAGTCCCACCTACTATCATTTCCTTAATCTCTGCCAAGAAACGCAGGAAGGTCATCTCTCAGACCGTGAAGTTTTTATTCTTCATGATTTACTCTAAAAGTGAGTGGCCAATATCTCCATGAAAAATAAGCAAGTGGATAAGGTCATGGAAGAATACAAAGACATATTCTCCTCACCCACTGGGTTACCTCTGCACTGTTAGGTCAAGCATTCAATCGATACGACCCTTGACGCACCACTACCCAATGGGCCACTCTATCTTCGCTCTCTATTAGAAAACAAGGATATCAAGTGTCACATCCAAGAAATTCTCCAAAAGGGGCACATATGATCTAGCTCATCACCATGTGGAAGTCCAATCGTGCTTGTGTAGAAGAAAGATGTGACCTGGCGATTCTGCATTGATTATCGAGCTCTAAATAAAATCATAGTCAGGAATTGGTACCCGATTACCTGAACTGAAGATCTCCTTGACAAATGCAGGGGTGGAAAATACTTCAGTAAGATTGATATGAAGTCTGGCTACGATCAGGTCCCAATAGAGTAGATAGATGAATGGAAAATCGACTTCAAGTCCAAAGAAGGTCCTTTTGAATGGTTTTTCATGCCCTTTGGTTTGACGAATGCCCCATCAACTTTCATGAGGATGTTGGATGATATATTTTTGACTTTCACCAATTATTTTGTGGTGGTGTATCTGGATAACATCCTCATCTACAACAAGAATTGGGCGGAACATTTGCAGCATATTCAGGAGGTTTTGCACACTCTGCGACAACACAAGCTATATGCAAATTTGGAAAAATTCTCCTTTGGAATGGATAGGGTCTACTAAATAGGATACATTGTTGAGCATGGGTTGCATGTGGATATATCCAAGATTTAGGTCATTCGTGATTGGCTAGCCCCAACCACAGTCACAGAGCTTCAGAGCCTTTTAGGAATTTCCAATTTCTATTGGAGGTTTGTGCTGGGATTCTCCCATATTGGATGGGCCCTCATCTAAGAAACCATGGGTGGTGGTAAGTAAAATTTCATGTGGGGCCTGTCAAAACATCAAGTGTTCAATGATTTGAAGTAGTGCTTGTGCTCAACCCTAATGCTCTCCTTACTCGACCTGCAACAACCCTTTGAAATTGATACATATGCTTCAAACTATGTTGTGGGTGCAATTCTCACTTAACATGGACACCTCGTGGACTATCACAATGAGACACTATCAAATGTCATCCATAAGTACCCTAATGTTGACTCTTGAATACGTTAGGACCAAAGGGAAAACCTCATGAGGATACAAATCCTCCTGCTTTTTTTTATAGAGGTGGTACTCCTCTTTATTTCAATATTTTCTTGGAATTCTAGACTTTTAAAATAATATAGTACTTTGAGATAGTCCACCGTGATATTAAAATAAATATAAAGATTGCAGTAAAACAATTTTTGTTTTTTTAAAGAGAGTTCCTGAGAGATGACTAAGAACCTCACACTTCACATATTTGAAAAAGATAAACAAAATTTCCTCACATCCATCATAGTTAAACTAAAGATTTCTGATCACATAAAATAAAAGAAGATGGTCTGCATGCATAAGAGAAATTTAATAGAGTAAACAAATGTGGATCTCAAATAAATAAAATGATAGATCAATCTCAAATATCTTATACTCAAAACTCGTAGTTATAAAATACAATGAAAATTGATCCCGAAATAGTTCTCTTGGGATTTTGTAAAAATATAGAGTCGGTTACAAAGATTTGAAATTTAAATTCATTTGTCCTTAGGAATGGGATTGGGGCTCCCACATACCATAAAGAAAGTATAAACAATAAATAAGCTATGGAAAGAAGATGGTGGGCGATGACAGAGTAGCAAGACTTGGAAAGAATACATGAAGGAGTTATAAGATCTCGGTTAAAACTTTCTAGTTAAATAAGTGGAGTAACTGAATGAAAAAATGATAAAGAAAGAAATATCTGATTATCATAAACTTATTATGATGGTATCTCCCCCATTCAATTGATTTCTACTATCCTTTTGATTTCATCTTTAACGGTTATAGAAACTGTCTCAACTTTTTCTTCTTGGACTTCTTTGGTTAATTTGTCAATTTTTTTTTAAACCAATCTTCAACGTCGTTTTTCATTGGCACAACATTTATTTCATGCCTAATTTTAATATTGAATAATTATCCTTAAAAGTCTCTTAAGTCATGAGAAATGTCATGTATTTCCTCAATATCTTGATTTTTTACAGAATAATCAACAAACCAATTATCTATTTCTTCTTCATTATATCCAATTATTCCATAACATTTATTAGCTGATAACCCTTTTAATATATCAACTTGTTCATCAAGTTGTTTCTTTGTCATAAACATTGAATTGAGAATTAACTTAGGGTGTTGTACCTCATCAGTTCTCCTTGCAGATCTATCTCTATGAATCTTTTGAAAAAATATTCTTTTTTTACTATGGCTTCGCTGCATGCTTGGACAATGTTATTTAAATTCTTGATCTTTTCTTTCCAACAAGCATTCAATTGTTCAATTTGACTTGGAGAAGGTATATCCTCTTCTCTTCTTTTCAATTCTTTCATGTTTGAGACTTTTATTCCAAATGGTAAGACAACATCAACATAGAAACCTTCTTCATTCTCTAATAAGCTTGCAGATACTCATGAAAAGCATGTGCCCTTGAGATGAAATAAACAATATTTTTGATAACTCCCATGCTTCTATTATTAGTGACATTCTCTTTTTAATGTTTTTTTCTACATAACTTCAGACTGCTATGAGTAAACTCGAAGATCCTTTTAAATTAATGGAGGTTGTGGTTGGTTTAATAACTGATAATGAACTTGTCAGGATTGCAAGAGACATTAAGGAATTTTCCAATTCTCTGATAATTTCTTTTAACTTAGCATTTTCAACTTCCATACCATCAATATAATCATCAAGAGAATCCTCAGTGGCTCTGTGGATTTTAGAAATTTGTGATGGTCACATGTCCTTCAGGTCGACCTCTGAGCAAGACTTTCCCTTTTTATTCTTCTGGTCATTTCTTTCTACATTCAACTTTTTAGACTCCTTATCGAAAACAACACTTTGGAAAGTGAAGGACTCTTCTTCACTAAAGGTCTCATTTGCAACGACTTCCAATAAGCAATTTTGTTGAGCCATATTTTCTAGTTGTTCCTTTTCAGGAAATATTTTCTCAATATCTACCTCTAGCTCCATGTCCTCTAGAGAAAAGTTTTGGATGTCATTTTATACAAGATTATCCTATTCCTCTTGCACTGAATTCTTCCTATTCTTTCTCACAGGGAGCTTATGTGAAATCTCAATTTTCCCAGGGGGAGGATTCTTCTCTCCCCCTACACTTGAACTAATGTTGACAACCTTTATAATTGGGTGAGTCATTGGAGCATTGCTACGGGATGTGGTATTCTTGGGAGTAACAACTGGAGATTGAGCGCTCCTTTCACTGGGACCCTTTTATTTTTAATTATAACAATCATTACTATTGAGTAATGTTTCTAGGTCACCAACATCATGTATAGGAGTACTTTGGTTGTCACCTTATTTTTATTCATCCCACCAAAATCCTATGTTATACAAATTTTTTGTTAGGATCAAACCCCTTTATCTTTTCAACTTACTTGAAATTCACATTGCTGAAATGATTTGCAAACTCGCCAATTTTATTTATGTTTTTGAACATGAAATCTCCAATCTTCCATGGCAAGGGGATAAATTGATTTTTCCCTTTTTTATGGAAAAAATGTAGCCAGAAGTTGTATTGCCTTTCCACCTCTGTAATGAATAATTTGTCAGATACATGATATGGGAGAAAAAAAGGATTTTATTTTGAGCAAAATATCCTTATGACACTGTGATTCTCCATTTGTTGTATTATTCCTTTTTTCTCTAAGAATCTGTTAGCATGGTCAGATATCCTTGAAATATTTTCACCAAACAACAACCTTTTGAAGACTGAGACAAAATCATTATAAACTTCATAAAAATACAAAGGGGTCTTGTGTCTCCATAGTGCCTGATATCTGAAGGTAACTGGATCTATTTCACGATTCACCCTCTTACTTATGGTCAAGTTTGGAAATTGACAACAATACACAATAGAAAATATTAGATAGGAATGCATGAACATTTTTTTGTCCTTTTTTATAGTGTGATAACTGGGACGATATTTCGATAGAAATCAATTTTCCCCCAGTAAAAAATTGCCTGTTCTTTCACTGTAAAATACAAAATATACAAAATCATGCAAAAGATAGTAACAATTCTTTCCTGACCTGTCAACCTGGTAAACAAACACACAATTTCTAGATAAGGGTTGTTAAAAAACTTGACCTAGATTCTGGTTATGTCTTGGGATAGATGCAGGATTCTCCAAATATTCAGGCATGAGGTCGGATGAGAGTTAGTTTGAATATGGAGATTTTCATGAAACCGCCAACTTAGGAACCCAAAAACATATTAATTGTGGAAAGGCGGTCGGTTGGAATTTCATGTAGAAGGGATAAAATACTTAGGGGCTTGGCACCTGCAATAGATCTGATGGTCAAAATGTAGATCACATAACTTTGGGTGCAAAGTGGAAATCACAAAACTTGGAGGATGAGGTATTGAACTCGTGAACTGATGAAGTCGAAAAACATGACTAAGTGTAGTGTAGTAGTGGACTTATGACATAGGAAAGTGTATGGAGATGAAAGTATGCCAACTCGCCAACCCACCGATTACTGAAATATGACTAAGTATGGTAACTATAAAGGGATAGATGAAAGGATATAAGAAAGAGGGAAACAAGGGGAGGTGTAGAAGAGGGAAAAGAAATGGAAAAAGAAGTTGGGAAAATATAACGGGGAAGGAAAAAACTAGAAATGGGAAATGATCTCAACAACTGGCTCCTAATGTGGGATGATAACCCCCCATGGGTTATCAAGAATCTAGAATATTCATGACCAGGGGATTCCATCCATTGGGATATGGAGTAAAAAGGTAAGGATATAGAAACTATGCAAAAGAAAAATTATGTACAAGGAAATGAGAAAATTTCAGAGATTCCTTTCAAATGTTTCCCATTAACATTTTACCCTTCATATCTTTGAGAATATAAGAATTAAAACCCAACATCCTTTCAATTATGTACGGTCCAACCCAGACTGCTTCGAATTTTGTGTGCATCGATGGTTTCTTCTTAAATTTATTCCAGAGTAACACTGGTTCACCCTTTTGGAAATTCTTTACTATTGCATTCTAATCAAAATATATTTTGAAAATTTGTTGTCTTTGAGAAGTTTTATTCAAGGCTTTACTTTGTTCTTCCTCTAATTTCAATAACTGGTTGACTCTCATTTGCATATGTGAACTATCTTCTGCATCCTATGTATTAACTACAAAAGTCACAACATTTAGCTCGAGACTAACTGGCGTTTTTTCTTATTTCCCATAAACCAATGTGTACAAAGACATCCCAGTGTTGTCTTTCAGAGTCATTCTGCTCACCCACAAAGCATCAATCAACTTCAAATTCCAATTCCTTTGGTTCTTATCAATAATTTTCTTCAATATCTCAATGAGTGTCTTATTAATGGATTTTGCAAGACCATTCCCTTATGGATAATGATTTGATGACTTCCCCATAACAATCCCATATTCTCCACAAAATTCTGTAAATTTTGAGCTAATGAAAATTGAGCTATTATCAGTGATGAATTTTTTTGGGACACCGAACCTTGCCAAAATATTATCTTTGAGAAACTTAATCAACTCTTCAGAATCAACCTTTTTTATTGCCACTGCTTTAGGCAACTTTGTAAAATGATTTGTGGCGATGAGGATATATATATGTCCTTTGCTTGACTTTGGATCGACATTGAGTTCCCATTGGGTAAATGGTTTTTCTACAGATATAGGTTGTAATGGAATTGCATATTTTTTCATTTTCCCTAAAAATTGTTGATAAGATACACACTTCCTTATGGTAGCATATGAGTCCTTAAAAAATGATGGCCAATAAAAACCAACTCTTATTATCTTATGTGCGGTGGCGGTAGGCATAAAATTTCCACCACATATTCGTTCATTGAATACTTTCATCATTTCTTGATATTTCCTTTCATCAACACACCTCAACAATATACCATGATAGTTCCTCCTGAACAATATATCAACAATCAAAACATATTGACTCGACTTCATATTCAATGTTATTCTCTCTTTAGGGTTCATAGTGACCGGAAATTGTCTATACCTCAAGTAGAATAAAATATCTCTATACCACTCTGAATCTACCATGGGTTATCCTACTGAGATTGAAATCATTCCATCCAAATAATCACTATTTGCAATGAGCTTACATAAACCCTGTCCTTTGAATTCCTTTAAAGGTTCAATTTCAATATCATATTATTGAATCTTCGCCAACCAGTTCGCCCATTTTCCTTCTCTTAATTGCTAATTTAAAAGCATCTTCATAGGAGAGGATCAAACATACACAATGACATTGTTGACTACATTTTTGGTCAACAGTACTTAGCCAACAAAGCATTGCTAGGACCCCCCTAGAATGAAATTTCTTGCGCATGGTTTTTCTCACTCTCGTCAAAATTGATGCGACCGACTCAACGAAGCTATTACGGATATGGATCTATCATTCATATGACTTATTTTCGGGCCTCTCCACATTATTAACCTTTTCATTTCTCTACTTATAAACCATATCCAAATATATTTCTCATGCCTCTCTTTTCCTAATTATTCTATTATGTCTTGAAATAAAGACCTTGGCATTTTACCATATTAAGGGATAACATTGTATATTTTATTATGTGGCCTTATTTTATTTAAGACCAACATTTAACCTTAACCTCATTTCCAATTAGTCCACTCCATATTGAAAAATCATCATATGAGATCCCTTACCATCATACAACTCCTTATGTTCCATGACTCACCTTAAATTCATAGCTTTCCATGACTCACCTTAAATTCATAGCTTTTAATAAAGGTAAAGTAAACAATTATTAAAAGTTCATGTCACACTACTTCCTTAAATTTGCATTGACCCACTTTTTCAAATTAGAACCATGACTTAGGCATTACCCCATGTTATTGAAAGGGCAAGAATTATATCATTATATTATATTTTCCATGTTTCCTCCACTTGACTCCTTTATTAGTTGAATAAAAGCTTGGTATTCACTTTATCTTATAAGTGGATTGTTTCTCTTTATGTTTTGAAGCAACGGCCTCATGCCCAATATGATAAATACATTCATACGAACCATTTTCTTTATGGATGGCTTTAAACTATCATAGAACTATACTCCAAGCGTAAATTGTTGCCAAGGAATACACTAGCCAATCCATGTATAAGCAATCTAAGTGTCTATTATGGGTATGAAGACCATCACCATTTATTGAAAGATGAAGGGAATAGACATGAATAACATTTTGTCTATTGAAGAAGTAAATGTTTTAAGGACAACCAGTTATATCTCCCATCAAGTCATAATCACCCAGTTATATCTCCATCAAGTCATAAACCAGTTATGGGTTTGTTGCAAAGAATGTTAATCAATTAACTGTGCTTTTATTATACCATCATACGACATCTGAGATCATTCCAAACCATATCCGAGCAGCGAAAGAAAAGCAGACGACACAAAGTTTGAGAAATGTTTTTTTTAATGGGAATGAAAAACTCAAATTCACCGAAGCATGAGCATGCCTATGATCCTGATCTTTGTAGAAACTAATCTACACACCCTCTTGACCACCTCAGCATATCTCTCAAATACCATTGCCAAATTTAGTGAAAGGGTGTTGGTCATGTTTCCCTTATTAATGTTGGTACTTTGATAGTCAAACAAAAATCATTGTTGTTTTGTCTTGTTGATTTACTGCATGTCGAGAGTTCCTTTCATGTTTGAAAGGGAACCCGATTTATTTTAGTTGAAATATCTCAGCTAGGGGACCCTAGAGCACATCATTGGTGAACGATTGACAAAGATAAATTCTCCAGACTAAAAAATATAAAGTGGAAGGCAAGGGATTTTCCATTGTTTACAACCATGAACAAACTATGATGTATTCGACTGAGGTCGATCGATCACCTTTTTCTCTGACACCATTAACAACAAATGCCAATACATGTATTGGTTTTAGATCTAAAAGGTGAAGGGATTCAAGCAGAAGGACTATGGAAAATATTTCTCAATTCTTGTGAGACAATTACAGATCTTATTTGATTGGCTGCGCAATGGGATGCACAGAATTGAGGATGCACATAATTGTTGTTTGTAGAGGCCTGAGCGCATTGATGGAATTATGGACAAACCCAGTTGAAATATAAAAGTCACCCAGTTGAAATATTTGAGGATGCATATTTGACGAGAAATGTTCAATTTGGATATCAAACCTCAAGTGCATTCGCCCATATAGAGATGCAGAAATTTCAAACCGAAGTACATTGTTTTTCTCCCAGTACAAAGTTGGGTAAGATTGAAGAGAGTCATATACCTTCCATGAAGAGCAACAAAGGGTTCCTATCAGGTTGAAAACTGTGTCGAGGAAATTGTTGAACTAGAATTCCCACCAGGCTTTGAGTCATATAATAATGGAGATGTTCAGGCACATGATGATTTTGTTACAAGAGAAAAGGAACCATGTTTCTTTTAATTGAGATATATCATATGGATTTACATGCGTGGAGAGCATATTACTATACATATCATCAATCCAAGAATAGAATGACACAATCACACTAATATGTTTACATTAATAAAGTTGCTATCAAGTGCTTGTGACAAACAAGACAAATGGAAAGAGGAGGACGTGCGACCGTTAATTAAGTTTCCTAAATAATTTCTATCTATTAAAAATTAAGCAATTCCCTTTAGTTCGTTCATTTGTAAAATGACCATAACCGCTGGAACAACTTGCCAAGGAATATAAAAAGAGAAACAAATGAACTTCCAAGAATGGGGAGAGGAAAAACTTTGGCAAGAAAACTTGGAGTGTAGTGAGGTTTTCCTTTTTAATTCATCATTCATCCTCTACTTTCAACAGAGATTGACGAGATTTTTGACAGCAAGGAGCCTTGCAAAGAAGCAAACATATGAGTCGAGGATGAGATCTATTGGTTCTCATAAGGTGAATTGTTTTCCTCTCAGTTTGTTGTATTTAAGCCTGATTTTATTTCAATGTTAATCATTTTCTAATATGCAGGTCCTCACCTTTTGTTATCATCACCATCGCTCCATTCCATTTTTGCTCATCTTTCTTCTTTCTTTCGCTCTTAGTATTTCTATTATAACTTTGTTCTAGAATGGCTAAAAGCTAAATACCTGGCCCAAGTCTATGCAAATATTTGTAGATTCCTAAACTCCAAGAATTGTATGGGAACGTTTTAAATTAAATATCAAATCCCTTCACGCTCTGAAACTCTTTCTTTATTTGTTTTCTTTTAAAATCTCCGTTTTTTTCATTTTTTCTTAATTCAACACTAAAAATTTTAAGAAGAAAATAAAGTAAAACAAACTAATGGATCATGTACCTTTTGTAAAATTGTGTAATAAGTTTCTTTCATTTTCATTAGTTAGTGATGATAGGTACAAATTTTCTTTATTTATTTTATAGTTTTTAATCATTACATTTTAACGTAAAGAAAAATAAAAATAAAATATATCAAACCATCACTACAAAGTTTCTATAAATGATTTTGGTAGTCATTAAATTGTTTTCTTGTTTAACGATTTTTTCTTTTAAGTAACCCCTTTAGCACTAACTCTTTTTAACTTTTCATTAGTTTTTCTTTAGTTACTTTCTGACCAAAATAAATAATTTTTTTTTTATCAATTTTAATCTTCCTTGTATGCATTTTCTTTAGTTGTTTAAATTCTTTTAAGATTTAATCTTGTTATTTCAAATTTATAAACTCATACAAAAGAGCATAAAAATTATAAATTGCATAAAAACCAAATATTTTTAAAAATAAAAATACAACGCAAAGGGATTCATGCTTGGAATTTAGGTTAAAGGAGATTCATCCTAGAGTTCAATGTGTTTTCTTGTTGGGGCTCTAAGCCTAGGGTGACATTCTCGTCTCTTCCCTCCTATCCCCACGTGAGTTTGAGATGTTGGTGTTGGGGACTCTCTAGTCCCTTAACGTCAATATACATGAGAATTTAATATGTAAGTCCGAAAGTGAGCCACCACTTTCACAAGAGATAGGGCTTGCTTCTCCAATTCTAAATACCTCAATTCATAATCATGAAGGTTCTTTCTCATGAATTTAATTGGCAGTTCTTCACCCTTGGCATTCCTCTGAGTAAGAATAGATGCAACAATTGTTTATGTACCGAACGGATAAATGATGAAGTCTCTTTGAAAATCTAGGCTAATGAGTACTAGCGCTATAGTGATTTCCTTTTTGATATTATTAAATGATTCTTGTGTATCTGTGGTCCACTCAAAACTTTAGTCCTTTTTCAATAATAAATTGTTTGGCTTCACAATACTTGCATAGTTAGGGACAAATATTCGTACAAAGTTGATATTTCCAACTAATTATTGAAATCCCTTCTTAGATGTTGGGGGGTTGAGTTCATTTATATCTTTAACTCTTTCTGGATCTATATAGATTCCTTCCTTTCACACAATATGACCCAATATTTTTCTTTTGGTTACAACAAATAATCATTTCTTTGGATTTAAGGAAACACGATATAACCTACATCTATAAAAAACTTTTCTCAGGTGATGAATGTGATTTCTCCTTGTTTTTGAATGTACTGTTAAGTCATCTTGATAATTCTCCATGAATTTTCCTATCAACCCTTCAAAGGAATGATTCATAGCCCTTTGAAATGTGGCTCCAACATTTTTTAAACCAAATGGCATCTGGGCATATGAATATGTCTCACAAGGTGTTCTGAAAGTTGTATTTTCTCTGTCTTCTTTAGCAACCAATAGTTGATTATACCTAGAAAAACCATCTAACATGGACATGCAGGTTGATCCCGTGACTTGTTGGAGAAGAAACTCCATGTTAGGCAAAGGATAATTATCCTTTACGCTTGATTTGTTAATATCCTTGAAATATACACACATTTGGATCTCCCCAGTCTTGTTTCTTACTATCATAGGGTTTGAAATCCAATCAAAATGTCTAATAGGGTATATTATTCCAACCTTCTTTAATTTCTCCAATTCAACCTTTACTAGTGGTTTTAATTTGGGGTTCATTATCCTTATCTTCTGCTGGACAGGATTTGCCCCTTCTTTCAAGGGAATAATATGTTGAAATATTGCTTTATCATATGCCTTCAAATCATCGTAACTCCATGCGAACACATCAAGATATTATTTAAATAATGTGACATATTGATCAACTTCGTCAATTGTGTAATCAACTCCCAAATTGAGGTATTTTTGGGAACTATCAATTCCAACATTAAATTTTCTTGTTTCTTGTACCTTTGAGAGCGACGCTTCTTCCATGAGGTTTTAAACATGATCATCTCTTGTAAAAAGAGACTCAAATTGAATACAATTCCTTGGGAAAACAATTATGTGATTGTCCTCATCTTCATCATCATTCATCAAATTTATTTTCTAATTCTTCATCATTCTCAAATACTTGTAAATACTCTTGATTATGAGGTACAAAAGGTCAGAATATTATTCTTAATTGAAAATATATTTTTCTCTGAACATCATCTGGGTTTGACAGTGAGTCCGCCAAAGCTAATGAATATGCCTTTTGATTTTTGTCCCTTGGGATGAAATAAATGTTGAAAGAGATGAAGGCTTAGATCAATTCATTAATTCTTTTGAAATATAACTTGAGTCTTTCTTTTTTAATTTTATATCTTTGGGTAACTTGATTTATTACCATCTCAGAGTCATCTGTCACAATTAGATGTTCTATCTTCATTTTCTATGCGAGAATCATTCCCTGGATCAAACCTTCGTATTCTGCCTCAGTATTTGTACATGCAAATTCAATTCTAATAGCATGTGGATGCATAATGTTTCCTAGGTTTACAAGGATGATTCCAACTCCACTCTGAGAACTTGAACAAGCTCCATCAAATGAAATCCTCCATTAACCATCAAATTTATGCTTTTGATTTTCCATATCTTGAATTTGCTCCATGTCTTCAATCTGCTCCAAGTCTAGGATAACATAGTTTCTGATCCCAACGTCTATATAATCTTCCATTAGTTCATTATCCTTCATTTTGAAAGAGAAGGGTCATCTGGGTTCACAAGGGACCTTAATCATCGCTCCTTCTTTATCTAGCAACATCATGCATCTCCCAGCATTCATTATGTATCCTTCGATCATAGATGACCAAACTCTTCCTAAAACAACTCCATATACAGGAGGAAGGTATACCACAATAATATTGAAAACTATAATAATATGGGGAGCCATTGTGATCCAAGCATTAAAATATTTGATTTCTCCTTAAGCTGGTACTTGTCTGGAATCAATTACAAATATAATTTCACCAGTCTCATAATATTTTGTGCAACTCATACCAAATGCCTCCATGATAACCAATGACATAATATTATTGGTCACGCCAGTGTCAACTAAAAAATTATGAAGTGAAACATCATGATTTTCAATTGAAATATAAAAAGGTGGGATTTTACCTCTCAACTTGAAATTTGATGTGTTGTGGCTTTGTTTCAGACTTATAACAACAACCTCCATTTTTCCAGATGGATCATCCAACAATGTCAAAATGTTTTCCCTCTATTGAGAAATCTTTACCACTTCTGTAAAAGGAAGAGTTATCCTGAGCTTACTCAAGTCTTCTACAACATTGTACTTCATTTGGGTAAGGTTTAACATCAGGTGTTTCTTCTTGCTTCCAGTGCTATCTGTGACATTTTCATTTGTATTTTTCTCATTCAAATTTTCTTTGTATTTTTCCTTTTCCTTTTTAGAATCATTTTAATCTTGGCTTTATTTACAAAAGATCGTGTCTGGGAAACATTCACTTGTGAGTCAAAGTCATTGTTGCCTTCTTCAAATATACACATCGATGTCTCACATCCGTCCATCTGTACAGTTTCAAAACTTTCATCAGGTAAATAATCATTCCTTTGCTCAACCATTTGCTCATCATATACATCATCCATAACAACTGCATTTGGGATTGGTTGTTTGGGAACCCTTTGTATTTGCGGATTATTAATGTTTTCAAACCTCATTCTACAGTCTTGGGGAGCGTTCCTCCTTTGCTATTGGACTGACATTATGATATTTGCTACATAATTACCCTCCCTATTAATCTAGTAATATAATTTTGCAGTTTCCTTATCGTTCTATTAATTTGTGCAATATCAATTCTCTTCTTAGTTTCTTGTGCCACAACATGGTCTACCTTCACATATGGTATGGTTCCCTTAAAAAATCCTCCTCCATTTTTTTTTATTTTGGATCGTTCGCGACTTCTTCTCTTTGTTTTTTCTTGAGCTAGAGTCTCTGTGATCATCAATACTTAGGCCACCTATCTGCCTCTATAATTTTCCTAGAATAATATTAGGGTCAACACCCATCTAAATAATAATTTCTTCCATCTCAGTGGCCTTAATCATTACTTCCTCCAAGGTATCCATCTGGGATGTTCTGATAGCATATTTTACATTTGGGGGCATCACATTCTTATAACAACCAAGTATCAATGGGTCATTAGGTATTTTATATTCTAGAGTCTTACTCAAGGTTTTATTGAACGTGAGATTAAAATATTGTATCCTCTCATTCTTCCTCAAACCAATCTGAGTGAAATTAGTGAGAAGGGTATGATATGCAACTGGAGGAGAAAACATAGTCAGGAACATGGATTCAAGGTCATTAAATGAGATAATTGACCTACTGGGTAATTTCGTATACCATTCATACGATCTTCCTGATAAGGTTTGATAAAATAACCTTACCATCACATTTTCATATTCAACACGATGAAAATCACAAACATCAAGAAATAAATTAAGGTTTCTTCTGGCATCAATTGTTCCATCTCCAGAAAACTCTTTCAAGGTACCCTTAGGGATAAAAGGGAGGTCAGGTTGCTCACCTAAAATATTTAAGGGGGAATCTCTTACTCTTCTTTGGTTTTCAAATATTAGGTCTTCTCGATTTCTTGCACCACCTCCTCCACAACCTTGTCTTTCTTCATGAGGTTCTCTTCGTGGTTCTTCTCATGGTTTTTAATTTCTTCCTGTCATGTCCAGAGATATTTCAGGAATATGTTTTCCACTTCTTAGAATACATAGTTTCTTTCTTTTATTTATGGTAATGGGTCTCTTGTATTCATCCAACTTTAATCCCGACCTCGTTATTGTGTTGCTCGATCTAGTCTTTCATTTCTTTGGTCTTGTTGCTTGTCTCTCCTCTGTCTACGGAGGATTTCTCTTTATTGTTCTTGAACCAATGTCTTCCAAGATATTTCAAATTATTCTATGGTCTCAACTGTTGTTATTACCAGATTATATAGTTGATGTAGGATGCTTCGTTGATTATTCAGTATAACATCCAGATGGGGCTGATCAGCCTGGGGCAAAGTCATGTATTTTAAAAAAATACCAAACTAGATTTCAAATTTTCAGTCGTTCCCCAGTATGGTCGCCAAAAATGTTGACGCTTGATTCTGTTAGGACTGAAACGAAAAACTCACGTGGATACAAATCCCCCTGCGTTTTTATAGAGGTGGTACTCCTCTTTATTTCAAGATTTTCTTGGAATTATGGACTTTTAAAATAATATAGGACTTCGAGAAAGTCCGTTGTGACATTCAAAGAAATATAAAGATTGAAGTAAAAAAAATAGTTTTGTTTTTAAATTTCCTAGAAGCTGACCAGGAACCTCACACATCACATATTTGAAAAAGATAAACAAAATTTCCTCACATCCATCATAGTTAAACTAAATATTTTTGATCACATAAAATAAAAGAAGATGGTATGCACGCATAAGATAACTTTAATAGAGTAAACACATGTGGAGCTTAAATAAATAAAATGATAGATCAATCTCAAATATCTTATACTCAAAACTTAGAGTTATAAAATACAGTCAAAACTGATCTCGAAATAGTTCTCTTGGGATTTCTAAAAAATATAGAGTCTGTTACAAAACTTTGAAATTTAAATGTGTTTGTCCTTAGGACTAGGATTGGGGCTCCCATGAACCATAAAGAAATAATAAACAAGAAGTAAGCTGTGGAAAGAAGATGGTGGGTGATGACATAGTAGAAATACCTAGAAAGAAGACAGGAAGGATTTATCAGATTTCGGTTAAACTTTTCTAGTTAAAGAAGTGGAGTAACTATATGAAAAACTAATAAAGAAAGCAATATGTGATCAACATAAACTTAGTATTATGTTCTCTCCCCCATTCATTTACTTAGTTCTGTCCTTTTATTTTCCTCATTGAAGGTTATAAAAACTGTCTTGACTGTTTCTTCTTGGCCTTCTTTGGTTAATTTATCAATTTCATTTTTAAACCAATATTCAATGTAGTTTTTCATTGGTGCAACATTTATTTTATGCATGATTTTAATATTGAATAATTCGCGTTCCAAGTATCTTAAGTCATGAGAAATGCCATTTATTTCCCCCTCAATATCTTGATTTTTTATAGAATAACCAATCAACCAATTATCTATTTCTTCTTCATTATATTCAATTATGCCATGAAATTTCTCAGGTGATAGCCCTTTTAATATCTCAACTTTTTCATCAAATTTTTTCTTTGTCATAAATATTGAATTGAGAATTAACTTAGGGTCTTGTACCTCATTAGTGCTCCCTATCAGATCTGTCTCTGTGAGTCTTTTGAAAAATTCTTCTCTTTTTACTATGGATTCACTACATGCTTGGACAATGTTATTCAAATTCTTGATCTTTTCTTTCCAACAAGCATTCAATTGTTTAATTCAACTTGGAGAAGGAATATCCTCTTCTCTTATTTTCAATTCTTTCGTGTTCGAGACTTTTATTCCAAATGGTAAGACAACATCAACATATAAAACTTATTCATTCTTTAAATAATCTTGTAGATACTCATGAAAATCATGTGCCCTTGAGCTGAAAGAAACAATATTTTTTGATACCTCTCATGCTTTTGTTATTGGTGACATTGTCTTTTTAATGTTTTTCTCTACATAACTTTGGAATGATGTGAGTAAATTAGAATATCATTTTAACTTAATGGTGGGTGTGGTTGGTTTAACCATTGAAAAAGGACTTTCCAGGATTGGAAGAGGCATTAAGGAATTTTTCAATTCTCTGATCCTTTATTTTAACTTAGCATTTTCATCTTCTAGACCATAAATATAATCGTCAAGAGCATCCCCAGTTTCCCTGTGGATTTAAGAAATTTGTGACAATCGCATGTCCTTCAAGTCGACCTATGAGCGAGATTTTCCCTTTTTATTCTTCTGGTCATTTATTTCTACAATCAAGTTTTTAGACTCCTTATCAGAAACAACACTTTTAAAAGTGAAGGAATCTTCTTCACTAAAGGTCTCATTTGCAATGACTTCCAATTAAGAATTTTGTTGAGCCATATTTTTTGGTTTTTCCATTTAAGGAAATACATTCTCAATATCTATCTCTAGCTCCATGTCCTCTAGAGAAAATTTTTGGATTTTGTTTTCTACAAGATTATCCTCTTCCTCTTGCACTAAATTATTCCTTTTCTTTCTCACAGGGAGCTGATGTGAACTCTCGATTTTCCAAGGGGGAGGATTATTCTCTCCCCCTCCACTTGAACTATTGTTGAAAACCTTTCTAACTGGATGATTCGTTGGCACATTGCTCTGGGATGTGGTATTCTCAGGAGTAACAATTGGAGATTGAGTGCTCTTTTCACTAGGACCCTTTCCATTTTTCTTATAACAATAATTAATACTGAGTAATGTTTCTAGGTCACCAACATAGTGTATAGGAGTACTTTGGTTGTCACCTTATTCTTATTCATTCAATATAGTATGGATGAACAAGTTAATGAATCCCACCGAAAGCTTATGTTATACAAATATTTTGTTAGAACCAAAACCCTTTATCTTTTTAGCATAATTTAAATTCACATTGTTGAAATGATTTGAAGAATCATCAATTTTATTTATGTTTCTAAACATGAAATATCCAATCTTCCATGACAAGGGGATAACTTGCTTTTTCCTTTTTTCATAGAAAAAACTGTAGCAAGAAGTTGTATTGCCTTGCCACCTTTGTAATGGATAATTTTTCAGATGCATGATACGATAGAAAAGAAGGATTTTCTTTTGAGTATAATATCCTTATGACACTATGATTCTCCATTTGTTCTATTGTTCCTTTTTTCTCTAAGAATCTATTATCCTAGTCAGATATCCTTGAAGCATTTTCGCCAAACAACAACCTTTTGAAGACTGAGACAAAATCATTATAAACTTCATAAAAATACAGGGGGATCTTGTGTCTCCATATTTCCTGATACCAGAAGGTAACTAGATCTATTTCATGATTCACCCTCTCACTTATGGTCAAGTTTGGAAAATGACAACAATACACAATAGAAAATATCAGATAGGAAGCCATGAAGATTTTTTCGTCCTTTTTATAGTGTGATAAATGGGATGAGATTTCGATAGAAATTAGTTTTACCCAGTAAAAAATGGCGAGTTATTTCATTGTAAAATACAGAATATACAAAATCATGCGAGAGATAGTAGCAGTTCTTTCCTAACCTATCAACCTGGTAAAGAACCACATAATTTCTCGATAAGGGGTTTTAAAAGACTCGACTTGGATTTTGGTTATTTATTCTAGGATAGGTGCAAGATTCTCCAAATATTCAGGAAGGAGGTCAAGCCCATTGTTATGTTTCTTCAGAAAATCTCTGCAGTCTTCTCCTTTGAAGGTAAGCATCGAATCTGGGAGCTTCAACATATTTAAAAAAACTTGCGGTGAAAGGGAAATCAGAGAATGATATTAGAGTTGTATAATTATATAGCTTGGCATGTACTTCTCCACACACCATGCAACAAGTTCTTTACAGTAAAAAAACTCAAGAACATACCCAGTGCGAGCGATTACAGATGCCCAAATTACGTCTTTCTATGCAGGAGGAGAGGAATAGTATGAATATGCTATTGACCATTGGAAGTTCTGGTCTTACTAAAGATATTTAAAGTTTCACCACAAAATGTTGCCTAAATGATGCTGACATAGGTTAATGGAAGTATTTCTTCAGCTGGATAATAACCTCAAATAAATATTTTCGGAGAGATGATGCTAATTTAATCCCTTGGCAAGTGGATATTTAATGCAATTTAATGAGTAATTCCTCGAGCGTTTCCCCATTAATGACGATCTTTATGGAGCCTGCACAACAATTGTTAT
Source organism: Picea engelmannii (assembly GCA_009831015.1). Classification (NCBI taxonomy): domain Eukaryota; kingdom Viridiplantae; phylum Streptophyta; class Pinopsida; order Pinales; family Pinaceae; genus Picea; species Picea engelmannii. The sequence goes on along the minus strand of ML800378.1, from coordinate 351,426 downwards.
CATTAAAAAATAATTAATGCATATTGGGAAAATCAAGAGAATGGTGGGGATGGATGAGAGGGAGTTTGAATATAGAGCTTTTCATGAATCCACCAACCTGGGAACCTGCGAACCCATGGTTATGGATGATCAAAATTATGTTAAGTATGGAAAGGTGGTCGGTCGAACTTGCATGTAGAAGGGATAAAATAATTAGGGGATTGGCACTCGCGAGAGATATGCTTGTCAAAATGTAGATCACAAAACTTTGGGTGCAAAGTGGAGATCACAGAACTTGGAGGATGAGGGCTTGAACCCACGAACCTGCAAAGTCAAAAAAATGGTTAAGTGTAGTGTAGCAATAGACTTATGACATGGGAAAGTGGGTGGAGATGAAATTCCACCAACCTGCCAACCCACAAACCCGTCAATTACTAAAATATGACTAAGCATGGTAACTAGAAAAGGATATAAGAAAGAATATAAGAAAGAATATAAGAAAGAGGGAAACAAGGGGAGGCGTAGAAGAGGGAAAATAAATGGAAAAAGAAGTTGAGAAAATATAACGGGGAAATAAAACATTAGAAACAGGAAATTATCTCAACACCTACTTACAAAAAAGAAATGTACTCCATTGTGCAGGCCTGTCACCAGTGGAGGTATTACATTCTAGAGAAGGAGATAATCATCACACTGATCATAAGTTGTTGCAGTTCATGCAGACACAAGGTAAATTGTAGAATGACTGCCATTAGAAGTGTTCCATATACTTGCAACAGTTCCATATCAACATTAAGTATAAGACAGGAAGCACCAACTACGTTTATGATTTACTCAACCACCCTCCAGTTGCATCAATCAACAAGGTGATAAATTCCTACGACCATGAGACCTCCAGATGGCCCCAACTTTATGAGAGAGATCTTGACTTCGCCACCACCTCCCATATGTTGGGCGCAAACACAAATGTCACTGATTTTCGTCTTCAACATGAGTTGTTGTGCCATCTAAGACATCTATGAATCCAATAAAGTGAGAAAGAAAAGTTGATTTTGGAATCCCACTACAGTCAAGTGGCAGGACACTTTGACGTAGAAAAAATAGTGGCAATGCTGCAACAACATTTCTATTGGCGGAAACTTCGATAGGATGTCAACAAATATATCAGTTCTTGCATTGCCTGTGCCATTACCAAACCAACCATTAATAAGAAAGGAATGTACACACCTTCTCATACTCTTGAAAGGCGCTAGGAATCCATCTCCATGGACTACATGTCGGTCCTTTCGTCAACCATGCAGGGAAATGACTGTTGTTTTTGGTGGTGGTTAATCATTTTTATAAAATGACGATTCTGGCCACTTGGAAGAAGAGCATCACAATAGATGCCACTTCCAATCTCTTCTTTGAATGAGTGTGGATATATTTTGGTATACCACAAATCGTCTTTTCATATCGGGAAAACCAATTCCTCAACACATTCTGGTTGAGCCTCTAGTCATTGCTGGACACCAAGTTCACCAAATCCATTGACTTCGACCACCAGATGGATGACCAAACAGCGGTTGTCAACTAGATGATCCTGCATATCCTGGGCATGTAAAATTCCAAGCATCCTCAAACGTTGGATGAGAGTCTTCCTTATGTTCAGTACAACTACAACAAAGCTATATATGCCTCAACCAACCACAACTCCTTTCAGGTGGGGTTGATATTTCAACCATTGGGTCCCATGGATGTTGCACTACCGCTTGCGGTAACCCAGATAGACTTGTACCATGCTCAAACTGAAGCTAAAAAAGCTACCTGTTTCATTGAGTGAATCCAACACATCTGCCAATAGGTTTAGAATATTTTACAGAAGTCCAATTCCAAGTACAAGAAGTGCATGATCAACACCGAGTGCCACACAAGTTTCAGGTGGGAGATAAAGTTTGGTTTCACTTGCAGAAAGAACGCCTTACGAGGCCCCATCCGAAGCTTCACCTACTCTGCTATAGACCTTACATCATCACCAAGGTCGTGGGTTACAATAATTTTGAGCTCAACATTCTCCCGTTCCTTGGTTGCACCCAATATTTAATGTGGACTTCCTTCGACTATAGTTTCCACCATTATTGGACACCTCAGATATAGAAGAAAAATTGACACCAACAAAGCTCAACCCTAACTACATGGAACAAGAATCCACTGATCATATCATGGAAACATAGTTCAAGGGCACTCTCCAAGATATGATCCAGCTTTATCGGGTTGTCAAAGTTGGGAAACTCCTCCACCAAGTCAAGTGGCTCACTCGAGGCCAAATTCAGCAGAAATTTCCTCATCTTATGGGGGAACTCAATGCAATGGAGACCATTTATTCCTAAGGGGGGAGGATTGATCCAGTTTAATATCGGTGGCCACCCACCTATTCCAACTGGCTCACATGCAATTTTCATTTTGGAAGTTATTTTCCTAGCTTTTTGGGTCGTGAACTTTTGAGGTCGTTTTGAGCCCCTAAACAACGTTTTTGGTATTTCCATAGTCACACTATAAGAAAAGTTAGAGTGTGAAGACATAATGTGTACTCCTCAGATAAACCTTTCCAAAGGGCTATCATGCACCTAAAACGAAGATTGTATGCAAAGGTTACGACCCCGAGAAGTTGATGTACCAACTTACCCCAACAGGGCCCACATGATTTTTTGCGCTTCATCTCCTAGGGTTAGGTTTTTGGATGTGTAGGGTTTTGGAATTCATGTTTGATGTAAAAAAGGCCTTTGGAGACTCATTGTACTCATCTTCCCGAGAATAAACGCAACCTTCACATCTCTTCTCAATGATAAGCCACCACCATTCTAGCAGGCTTGTTTCAATCTGCATTTTATAGTTTCAACATATTTCTTTATTGAATAGAAGCCAAGTTTTACTGTATCTCTTTTATTGTTCATTGTATCTCTGTGTTAATAATATATATTTGTATTCATTTCATTCTTCTCATAAAATTTGGATCACTTGGGCATATAAAGTCGGATCTTAATTATGTAAAATGCATGACTAAATTGAAACCGAGAGCTACGCCATGAACTGATAATCATTCAAAATTTCCTTCTCTTGATATCAATTTTTTTTATTCTAAACTGCAGAAAATAGAGGTGACCAAATTTGCGGTCAACAAATGGCTCCAACTATGGGATAGTGACCCCCTGTGAATTAATGAGAACACCAAAATCTGACTAGCTATCTTCTCCATTGGGCTAAATCTTCAAACTTGATCTCCATGTAGCAACTGCTTTATTATGAAAAACTTGGATTGAAGGAACAAACTATGTACAAAGAAGATATACTTATCCTATCCTACTTGGAGGAAAGGGACACTTTTCAAGTGTAAGTATATTTCCAATGGATCCATTCAAGCATTCAACTGGTCTGTGGAATGAACCACCGAACGGGGAACATATCTGGGCCATAGATGATTTTAGGGGCTAAATTTATCAAATGGGCTATTTTTCCATAGTTTTCCCCAAAAAAAGATTCGTCAATTTCCATTTTTTTTAAAAACGATTCACCCAAATTCCACAAAATAAATTCATTTACCTTAAAAATCACCAAAATTTTATAGAAGCTATATAAAATCCTTAGAAATTTTAATATTTTTACAAAACTATCACCAAACATTTCACATTTTGCATATTAAGGACTAGTAAGATTAGCCCATGTTTCTACAATTTAATATAAATTTCCATCCTTAAAATCATCCCTGATCGAGGCTTCTATCAAAGAGTCAAGAGCATCCCCAAATAATGTTGAAGTAAAACTCAGCCAGATGTGGAAAAAATATGATTGGATTGCTTGTCCAACAATACTTTGAAACTATGATTCAATAAAATCAACTCTAGGTGGTTGCTCATGAGTGTTGTTATCTTTGGTTGGATGAGGATTTTCCAATTTGAAAATACTTTCATATTTCTCCCTATCATCGATCACATCCAATACTCTTGATTCATCCACAATGTATTGAAAGTATTCTTCCTTCACGCAATGACAATATTTCTCATCATTGTTCTCGAGATTAATTTCTTCCGCCTATTCTTCTCATTGCCAATGTTCTTGTGACTTTTTATCATTAATATGAGACCATTTCAAATCTGTTGCAACATTTCCCTCATGAACATGTTTACTGAAATCTTGTTGTGCATTTGGTGGAGGTTCTTCAATTTCACTTTCAAACTTGTTGCTCGAAATATCCTCATGTGGAGTATATTGGAATCTTAAATATTCATTTTATTGCATCCATATGGGAGAGGGTGGGTGGGAAGCAACATTGAAATCATCAAAAAGGGCATATGAGTGCACTCTTGGTATGAAATTATCAACAAATGAAGTTTCTAACACATCCCAACTAGTAATGGTCCCAAACAACAATGAAAAGAACCATTCACGAGCATTTCCATGAAGAGTTTGTGCAAATAATCGACATGTAACATTATATTCAGAGATATTGAAAAAATCACATGTGCTTTTGAATCTAAACAAGTGATATTATGCATCCTCTGAATTATTCCCAAAGAATGTGGAAATTTTTTCAATAAAAATGACTTGCATTTGAAAATTCACTTCTGGTAGATTTAAAGGGATTCTATGCAGCCACTTCCTTCTATGGGTACCTCTTTTTGATGGGTCTTGAAAATCCATTGATGGGCTTGGTGGAGAGAGAGAGAAGGAGCATCAAGAAATGAACAAAATTCTTTGGTGAATTCACCATGAAGATTTTTTTGAGATTCTTGAATCTTTCCAATGGAATTGATAGGGATTTGAAGTGTTCATTCAATGGAATCGCTAGAGAGTTCATCCTCTTGAATATTTGATGGTTCTTGGCTCTTCAAATATTCTAATATATGACCTATACCCAAAGATCTAAGAACATTGTCTTTGAGGTCATTCAAATATCTCTCAATAAGCTTTTTATAAACCCTGTGCATCTAGAAGAACTAACAGTCTTCTTGAATCTCCTTTTCAAAACTTTGAACCATGGAGACTCTATTTCCTCAATAATATTTCAAACAAAGCCTCATTTATCTTGAAAATAAATCATTCCTTAGTATGGTTGCCAATTTTTTTATGTTCATGAGGATATGAATCACCCTGCATTTTTATAGAGGTGGTACTCCTCTTTGGATGAAATGTTGAAAGATTCTTTATATGATTCTAAAATAAATGCAAAGGGTAAATTCTAAAAAGAAAACCCCAAAATATCTCTCAAAAAATCTATGTATATACAATGTACAACCCGTATATAGGGTTATACCAATATACATCATATCATTTGAAGAAAGAAAGGATAAAGTGTGTTAGTAGAGATCTGTATCCACAAGCTTTTGGATTCTCCTTTCAACATGCATTCTACCTTTATTATAAAATAAAATGAACTTAGAATCTGCTATGACTTTTGGAAGATGAAAAATAGAAATGGACATGTCTTCAAAGAACTTTAAATGAGTATTTCTTTGGAACTAAAAAAAAACTCTCGAATCATTGAACTTGTAAAACTCACCCTTCTATTTGCAAATAAAACAACAAGTGGAAGAATGTTGGGAATGTGTTATATTTTTTTCATGGTTATGTCTATGTGCAGGGGGGTTGGGGGGCAGAGGCTCCCCAAACAAATAATTTTGGGTTGTTTTTGGTATGTTTTTGACCTGTTTTGTGTTTTTTCAACTAATGGTTTTTCATCCCATTGTAAGATAATTCTAGTTTAGGAATTATGGTTGTAATATAATATACATTAATCGATTAGGAATATAGTTACCAACTTAACGAGAACCCTCCAAAGTTATAGTTTTTTTTAGAGGTCACATTTACTAGTTATTTTTACCCCCATTTTGAAAACTAGTGCTATTGGTAGCACTCTTTTTTTGGAGCGGTTAAAATTGTCACATTTTGCAAGCATGGCCTTAACAACGTTGTAATGTTGTTGAAAAAATCCATAAAATCAATTCTCGAATTAAAAAGTGGTGCTAACAACGACACTATTTTTTTTCAAGGTTAAAACTACAACTTCTTTGAAATATCTAGGCTTCACAATTAGTACGATTATGACCAAATCCATAAAATCAACCCTCTAATCGAAAAGTGATGCTCCCACTAGTAGCCCCCTTTTTGTTAGGGATAAAATTGCTATTTTCTTGAAATTGTGGTCTAGGTAATTGACACCATTAAAACCGAAATCTTAAGATCATGTATAGAATAAAAAGAAGTTTTATCAGTAACACCCTCTTAGTGGACTTCAAATTCTAAGATTTTATAAACCATGGTCCAAAATCTCAACATTATTGCAAATAAAATTATAGAAAAGATAAAAAAAAAACAAATTAAAAAAAGACAAAAA
>ML800378.1:323491-341435 GCA_009831015.1 Picea engelmannii | reverse complement strand
TAGAAGATCAAAATTATCTATCTGTTTTGCCAAGTGTAAAGAAAAAAATAAGCATTGCTAAGATAAGAACAATTTCTCACGAGCTCCATAGTGAAACTGGGCGTTGGTCAATTCCTAAAACGCCATGGGATGAAAGAGTGTGTCACCTTTGTGACACTAAGAAGGTTGAAGATGAAAATCAGTTTCTCTTAGATTGTCTAGCCTATACCCATATTAGATCTCATTTTCAAAATATTGATCACACTACCAACCTTCCTAACCTCTTAACTCAACAAAAGTATAGTGATCTTGGAAATCTTCTCTTAATGCTTTTCAAGCACAGAAACAAAATTCTAAAGAATCACAAGTAATCACTTACCCTCTTAAGGTCCGATAGACCAATTAGGTCTTAGTGGACGTTAATCATCATCATCATCATTTTAAAAATTAAAATAAACATATAAACATTTAAAAATAAATATTTAAAATATTTAAAATAATTTAAAATAGACATTTAAAATAATTAACAAAACTATTAAAAAATAAAAATAAAACAAAATTTAAATTAAAAAAAACAATTATTATTATTTATTTAAATAAAAACTTTAAAAAATTAAATCTTTAAAATATAATTTTCAAACAATAATAATAAAAAAACTTTTAAAGTAAAAGGTTCAAAAAATAAACATAAAAATAATTTTTTAAGATTTAAAAGATAAAGGTAAACATTAAAAATAAAGAGTTTTAATTATAAAAATTCAAAAAACTTAAAAAAAAAAAACAAAAAAAACACACAAATTTATTATGAGGATCTAAGGAGTGGGCGATGCTGAGAATTGTCCTTCTCCCCCAAAAATTCATGAAAAATTTATTTGACGGAATTTTAGAGAGGGAGATGATTCTAGCATTGCCTCCTTCCCAAATCCTCATAAAACATTATGAGGAATTTGATGGAGTGTTAGGGAGGCAAGTGATTCTCAAAGTCACCCCCTCTCCAAATCATCATAAATTTATTTACTTGTAAACTTTTTTTAATTTTTGTTATTTTAATACATATTTTTTATTTTTATAATTCAATTTTAAATGGATTTTGATTTTTTTATAACTTGTAAAAAAAATTTGCACTTTGACAAAAGTAAATTTGACATTTTCTTAAAATATTTAAATAATAAATTAAATATCTTAACTTATAAAGTCAACATTGAAGAACTCTATCATAATTTTACAACTATCCTTTCCACTTCTATTAACAAGTTCTCTTTCGAGGTGTCCTATAAAATGAATAATAGAACGAACAACACTTGGTATGATAAAGAATGTATAATTGCTAGGAAATCCATTAGGGGTGATTCTAATGAGTCCTTAAAACTCGATAATATCAATATGTATACAGCTCTAATTAACAGGAAAAAAATGCACTATATCAATAAAAGGGAAGAACAACTTTCAGAACTATATACGCTGGATCCTAAGAAGTCCTGGAGCCAAATTCTAAACTGCAATATTAAATAAAATAATAGGATTCCATTAAGGGATTGGAATTCCTAACTTAAAAGTCTTTATGAGTTCCGTAATGCCATGGACACCATTCTTATTGTCCCTACAAAGGAAGAATTTTTCTTTTTAGATGACATAGATTTCGGGGTTAAACAACTTGCAAATGGGAAAGATAAGGACATTGAAGGCTACCAGGATGAAATTTTTAAAATTGGAGGGCCAATCCTTATCCCCCACATACACAAGATCTTCAATTTAGCAGTCAAGAAGGGCTTCCCTAAACCATGGATGCAAAGCCTCATTGTTCCTATTTTTAAAAATGGGGATAAAAACATTCCTTCTAATTATAGGACCATTATGATTAACCCGATTTTATCCAAGCTTTATGGAATTATTTTGAAAAATAAGATTATCCTTTGGCTAGAAAATCATGGTAAAAGAGATAAAGGCCAGGCTGGGTTTATGATATGTCATTCAACTGTGGGCCATCTTGTTACCTTTAGGATCATTACAGAGGAGTTTCACAATACTAAAACCAATCTTTTTGTTTCTTTGTTGACTTTAGAAAATCTTTAGATATGGTTCCTAGGAAAAAACTTTGGAATAGGTTGGAAGAGATAAAAGTGCCTCTTGAGTTGAGGGCTGCAACAATAAGGATGTATGAGAATGTTATTGCTAAGTTTAAAAAGATCGAGCGATGGTAACAAGAAATTAACTGCAATATTGGAGTCAAACAAGGTTGTCCCTTGTCCCCTACCCTTTTTGGTATTTACATTGACAAGTTAGAAGTTTGCTTGGAAAAACAAGGTTGTGTCGGCCCTACTCTCACTGGTATAGTCATAAATCTTTTTTTTATGCCGAAGATATCGTTCTTATTGTAACAACCCCTTCATTACGACTACAAGAGAAGCATAACTGCAAATTTTTTTTTTTAAAAGGAAAGATGGCGACGACAACAACAGTTAACCACACAACCAATGACGAATGCAAGCACGCAAGGCTACTATGGTTCCACACACTGGCACAAGAGTGACTCGAAAAAACGTGCATAGAACAACAAGGAGAAAATGACTACCTGCTCGATGCAAATTCAACCATGCCTACAAGCTAAGGGACAACATCCCCATCCTGACACAATGGCCTTGATGAACAAAGACTAGAACCTTAAGGAATGCAAACCAAATCACTTAAGGCATACAACCGATGCACCAAAAGAAAACTTACAACGCTTGAGGACACTCACATGGAAGGCCCCGCCTCCGACCCAATATCATTCGTTGTTATCCAATAGGGTGCACCATGATCCCCTCATCAGGAATCATGCCGTCCCCAAATGATAGATGCGTCAATAACCTTGGCACAACACATCCTATATGGATTGAGGACTCTAGATAAATCTGTCGCACTAGGAGCCAAATATTGATAAGAAAACCACGCCCAAACCCCAACAATAGGTTGATGACACACCAGAGGATGACTACCCGGGAAGACACAAGCCAAAACATGACTTTGTTAACCCCCAACCCTTCTATCAAGTCTAAATGGTCAATAATTACCATCTAATTAGTGTTAAATACTGATCTAATTGAATCATTACTTATGATCTAAAAGGGAAATTCTAAATTAATACCAAATTGTAATCTAACTAGCAATAGACATCATATAACAACATTAACCATATCAATGCAGAAAGCTACAATGAAATACTTATTAACACATTACATTACAACATGCGGTCTATCTATACTAACCATACTAAATGACAACTGTCTATTAACCCTAAAAATAATCTGCTAAGAAGTGACAATGCCATTAAATCCATATACATTCAATGAGAAATTAGAGCCATATACATTCAATGAGAGTTGGTGCCATATGCATTTAATGAGATTTAATGCCATATGCTTGGTCATAATTAATGTACTTCAAAGCCATTTAATGCAATTGATGCCATTGTTAAACGATATCCTACCACAAAATTATTACTGCTAATTAAAATAGAGGGAAGTTATCCAAACCAATACTACCAATTAGAACGTTGTCACGTAAAAGTAAAACTCAGGGGTAAGAATGTCGAAGCAATTAGTTAGCCGTCTAGAAAATGCTAATTCGATTGTCGTCAACGCAGAATCCATTATCTGGCTGTCAAAATACATAATGGATATTGCTACCCATCCCAAGCATGAAATCATTGCCCCAATGGCTGGAACTATGTCATAACGGTGTAAGTAAGATGAGAGTTCGATGAAGGGATAAATCCAACGTTGTCTATTCAATGGATACAGTAACTTAGCTGATCAAAATTAATATAGTTGTCCAACACATTCTAGAATTTATCACTTGAATCAATTATTTCTTCAGTTGTCATTATCATTATTGTTTTAGATACTGAAATTCATTAAATCCATCCATCTTCTAACGCCTTGTAACCATTGGCATTCATATTCTTTCTAGGGTATCCCATAGCTAGGTATTATATAAATTAATCTTTCAAATTATCTCTTAACTACCCAAGTGCTTCACAACAAGTTTTTTACAACTTACAATGAGATTTGTTCAATTATTAAGATTTTTTTCCTCCATCCTTTTCATTTGTCATTACATCTGTCACTATTAGAATACCTCTCAACATGTCCTATTCATAAATATTTACATTTTACAATGCCTCTCAACATGTCCTATTCATAAATATTTGATAAGTATTTACATTTTACAAGTTAAATGTTTATATTATTCATGTTATGTTTGAATTAAACATCTAACTAATTTAATTCTTGAAAATTACAATAATTGAAAAAGTGTTCCATATCGTTGTCTGAGTAAGTTATGGTTGCCAAATGAAAGAGAAAATCAGAGTTTAACGGGGAGACACAATTATAGTTCATTGTATACTAAAGGATTTACTCCATTACACATCATTGTAGCTAACTCGCTGTCACGAATTTATTGTGGTAAAAATTTAGGATTACTGACCCACCAAAGTTCACTACCTAAAATCAAGGCTACCTGTGACTAATTGCTATCCAATTCATTAAGAAAATACATCCATACAATCCCAAATCGTAGAGGAATTGGTATTACCACAATTACATAGTTACAATCGCAGAGGTAAAGGGTATTGCAACAATTACATGGTTACAAATTGTAGAGGTAAAGGGTATTACAACAATTACATGGTTACAAGTCGCAAAGGTAATGGGGTCATGAAAGATGAGTTTAATCATTGAGTTCATAGCTTTCCATAATAAATTCGGTGAGTTTAACATTCAAATAAATTCACTGAGGTTATAACATTCAAATAATTTAATCTGTTGAGTTTATATCTTTATAAAAACACCCAGAAGTATAATTCATCTTAATCAAATATAATTGGCAATCTAAACAATCTAACAAAAATTAAAAATTCGTTGGGAAAAATTTCGCCCCCAAATCTAATGAAATGCAACCGAAGAAGTGGCAAATCGTCAAGCAAACAAAACGAACATAAGACTTAATCAAGCAACGAATGCAGTCTGGAAATGGAAAAAGCACAGTCTTAACTAGTGGTGAAAAATGCAGTCTCAATCGTCTTCAAAGTAGAGTGCAAGGTAAATAAAACCAGTGAAAAGCCAACAAGATATAAAAACACAGAGTTAAAAAAAAAAAACTTCGCCATCAATCAATAAATTTCAGGGTTAATTAATCACATCAAGGTGCAAGACAACACACTACCTAGAACAACCAACATGGCTAGATGAATGGCAGGAACATCCTTCGCTCATCATACGTGAATATAAAATCAGGGCATTTGGATCCATAGGTCTATTAACATTGAAGTGACGACCATAGATCTGACTCTTGGTCGACTGCTCAGGCGTGGACTGATGAGCTAGGGATGAAGAAAAAAAAATAAACTTCAAATCATCACAAATCAATAAACCATAGGATGGTCAAGACATGCAGGGATCGAAGGCCAAGGGAAACAATCAATAGTGAGCTTAAGGCTTTGGGAATACGTTTATCAATTAAAATGCTAAGTCAACCAAATTCTTCACCTAATTAAAAATATAGAATTGGAGGTGTGAGGTGTAATGAGAATCTACCATGTAGAATCAAGTAAGCGTACCGTATCCCAAGTCGTATGCTCTGAGTTGTTGTCCCGCGTGCTCCGTATTGCTCCTGCTTGCTAACCGATGAGTCTTCACTGGTACATCCTAGCCAACACTAGGGGTACTCTTCTTCCCACTTAGCCCCCCGAGCTGCAAAGGGGCCACACACACAAAACCATAGATCAACTAGTTCCCAACTCACCTTGCAAGGCCGAGCTACAACTCCTCACCGAGCTGGGTATCCCAACTCCCACAAGCTAAGTTAGTCAAGTATAAATTTTTGCAGTGTAACATTACGCATAACATAAGACATCCTTCATCCTTCTCCTCCCTCCAATATATAGAGTTTCTAAGTCGTTTACTTTCCCTAATTCCCATTTAATTTATTTTTAATAATTTAATTCATAAAAATCCTCCCCATACATGTGTCACCCATCCCTTTCATTGCACCATAAATTAATTTCCTTAATTAATTAATTACCCCTATTTCCCTCACTCACCTAAAGGCACTCCTAGAATCGCTCCTAGGTGTCCCCATATTCCCTTACAAGTTTTAATGACTTTCCCCCTCACTAATTTACTAGTTGAGTTTAATTTAGAAAGTTCTTAAATGCTATATACCTTACTAAGTTAGACTTTCTTCTTTTTCCTTGTGTTTCCCCTTTCTTTTTATGTTTCCCGCTTTTTCCTAGTTTCCTAATTCTTTTAGATTTCCCTCTTTCCCTTTTCATTTAAAACCCAAATTGGCAGGTGTAGAAAATTAACTTTTTCCCTTTTTTCCTTTTTAGTTAATAAATTTTTAATTAACATATAAGACAAAACCATTATTTCCCCTTTTTCCCTTTTTAAATTTTATACCCCAAATTTTTTATTTTTTTTATAAATTAAATGAACTACTTACCCCCATCTCATCACATGATTAATGATGATTATCATTATTATTATTATTGTTATTTTTTATTATATATATATATATATATATATATTAAATAGATAAAATTTTTATCACAAGTATCCTTTAGACCTAGACTTTATTTTCCTAGGATGGGTGACATTTTATTAGGGGAAATGTTTTAAATATCCCCTATCATGTTATTCATCCTAAGGCCATCTAGGTTTATCCATTTATTAATTAACAATTCGACGTGCCCTTCAAGACGCACTAGGTGTTGTAGGATAAATCAGTAAATGCAGACATAAACTAATCTCCCTAGATCCACCTGGATCTAGAACAAAACAGGACATGACATGACGCTTTCCCTAAGTTACAATCATTGATCTAAGTGTCAAAGAAGGAATTGATAAATTACCTTTGAGATCACTTCCTTATATCTTTGTTGTTCCCGTTTTGCTCCGGTGCTCTTGTGAAACCAGATCTGCAATGACACAAACCAACCAAAGTGAAAGAAACTATGATAGATTCAATGGAAAATTAAATTTGTGATCAAGGAGTCATGTAATAAAATGAGAATAATTTTATGGGAAAGAAACATGTCACTGTATTATATTGAATAAAAGTGGAAGATACAAATGAAATAACTCGATGTCACAAGTTCCCTTTTATTGGTCCTTTGTTCCAACACACACATATACTTGTTCCGAGATTTGCATGAAGATGATCTTCAAAAGCTTTATGGGTGAATGCAGACCTCAAGCATCAACTGAAATAATATTCTTCACACAATCTCCAAACTATTCTTCCATCAATCCTTTTCTCAACTTTGCATAACTGTGCTTAACCTTTTCCATGAGAAGCCCATTATTATATAGGGGATCTTGAAGTGGTTAAAGGGATGAGGATGATCCCACTAGATAAAAGAAATCAATAGGATCGTAATCATATGGACGCCACCTCACATCCCGTAATATTCCCCTTCTAGAAACTTCTTGAACCTCTTTTTTCTTTTGGCTTTCAAATTCCACAACACCCTTCCTATATAGCAGCCTACAGAAATCCCGCAGGCCAGCTATAGAGCAACCTGTGGAAATCATGGATTTCCACACTGTACACTATGGGTAGCTTGTGATGTCCTTCTAAAAGGTATTCTTAAAGGGGAGGAAAGAAGTCATTTTTATCAGGAAAAAGATGATTTGAGGGCCTGATTACATGCTTGTAAAGTCATCATCAGAGTGACTAAAATAATGTGTAACACTAGGTTCTCCAAGGATGCCACTTACCTCAATTTGTTTCCCTTGCACAATGTGTCCTTTAAGACACACTACGTGCTCCAAGGGTGCCACTCGCCTATTTCCATTTTTCTCATGTGACGCGCCCTTCAGGACGCACTACGTGCTCCAAGGGTGCCACTTTCCTCTTTCCATTTTTCTTGCATGACGTGCCCTTTAGGACGCACTACGTGCTCCAAGGGTGCTACTCACCTCTTGACTGACTTGTTAGACATCAAAAACCCCTGGAGTCAATAGTCCACCAGGTGATATTGTGGGAGACTAAGGGTCTCTAATGAATAAGGCCCTTGCCTTATTTCATGACCCTTAGAATCATCATGAGAGATTGTTGCAGTCGGCCCTCATGGCATCGTGGGTCTTTTCAAACTAGGTAGTCATTAAGCTACAGTTCTAGCCATGATGGGAGTGCTTGTAGGCTATGGTAGTGCTATTGTCCACACCTCTCCCTTAAAGTCTCTGGTAGTCATGTGTGACCCCTCTACTCCACATGTGATTCTGGTCGATAAGCTATCGTCAACTTGCATCATTAATGACTCATGTCAGATATAGTATCCAATATCATATCATCTAATCATGTGCACAAATGTCATATATAAAACAATCAAACCCCCAATAGTTCACTCCCTGACTCGATCTAGATTCCAAGGGGTTCCATTGATGCCTTTGCATCCTCGAGGTCCAAAATCTTGCACACTAAGGAAAATCGAGTCAATAGCACCTATCTATGTCAATGCAGCCAAATAACTTGTCATCAATTCATAACGCCTCATAATCATAAATCAAATGCCCAAAAGTATAATAATCTAGATCACTTGCGAGCAAGTGTCCTCAAAGAATAAGTTTTCTCAATGCGTGCAAGAGAAAGATGTTACATACACCCCCTCTTGGTCATAGCTTTGTCTCAAAGTTTTAAGTATATAAGGGACGAAATAATGTGTATCATAGTATCATGAGTCTATTTATCAAACAAAAATGGAAACTGCTAGCGCATATCATATGCGTCCTCCCAGGTCATCGAGTGCAGACTATAGTTGTCCCACTAGACCTTGACCTGATCTACTATTTGACACCGTAGTTTTTGAATGCGATGATACAAGATGAAGATCGGCTCATCCATGAGTGCACCCTCGACCGATACCTAGAAGGAACTCATGTCAATAACATGTGTAGGATCACTAATATAATGTCTCAAAATAGATACATGAAAAACATCGTGCATACACCTCAAAGAATCAGGCAAGGCTAGTCGATAGGCCATGGGCCCCTTCCTCTCTACAATCTCAAAAGGTCCCACGAACCTAGGAGAGAATTTAGCTCCATTTCCAAACTTGATAGAACTCTTAAGTAGTTTAACCCATAAGAAGACTCGATCGCCAACCTCATAACTATGGTCGACACGATGTGCATCGACATAACTCTTCTTCCGATCCTGTGCTTCTTTAATCCTTTGTATTATTGTTTTCATTTTCTCTTCCATTTCTTGGATCACTTCTGGTCCCACTAGGACCCTATCCTCAAGCTGATCCCAACTCAAAGACATCTGACACGGTCGCCCGTAAAGAAACTCGAAAGGAACCATCTTAATGGTGCTTTGGTAACTGTTGTTATAAGCGAATTCCACCAGTGGCAAGAATTCTTCCCAATGCTTTTGTTGGTCCATCACGTACATGCGCAACATGACCTCTAAGGTCTGGTTCATTCATTCGGTATTCTTGTCAGTCTCCAGGTGATACGCAATACTGAAGTTAAGTTGGGTTCCCAAGTTCTCTTGGAAACGTGTCCAAAATCATCCAGTAAACACCAATCCTCGATCACATATAATCCTCTTAGGCACGCCATGTAACCTAACAATATCGCTAATGAACACTCTAGCTATGTCAGTTTCCTAATACGTCGTACGCACAGGGATAAAATGAGCACTCTTCATCAGAGTGTTGACTACTATGAAAATCGAGTCATGTCTCCTTGCTGTCAATGGCAACCCAACATTAAAATCCATCGAAATAACCTCCCATTTCGATTTTTGAATAACGTGTGGTTGTAGTAATCATGTTGGATGTCTATGTTTGGCCTTTACCTGTTGACATTCTATACATCTAGCCACATAGTTGACTATGTTTGCCTTCATTCCTTTCCAGAAGAATAAGGGTTTAAGATCTGCCCTCTTCTTCGTGACTTCTAGGTGAGCCATGTATACTTCTCTATGAGCCTTGTTTAGGATCAAGATCCTCAACTTGTCATTTGATGGTACGCAAATCTGATTTTTAAACCTCAGTAATCCATCGTCATCAAACATAAATCCTTCAAATCTTGGTACGATCATCGTGTTTTGTCTGATAAAATCCTTGACCTCTTTGTACTAGTCATCGTTTCACTATAAATTTAGAATATTTTCATGTATATTCGTCTGAAGAGGCAACACCGAAAATATGTGTGGTCTCTGACTCAATGCTTCTGCCACTCGGTTCACTGTTCCTTTTATGTAAGTAATCTTGAAGTCGTACTCGCTAAGTAACTCCGACCAATGCCATTGTCGCGCGTTTAGGTCGATTTGCATAAAGATGTGTTGTAGTCCACAGTGGTCTGTCCTTAGTTCAAATTTTCATCCAACAAGGTAGTGTCTCCAAACCTTCAAGACATATACATTGGATAATAACAACAAAACGTGTGTCACATAGTTCTCCTCATGCCTTCTCAGTTTCCTCAAGATGTAAGCAATCACTCATCTGTATTGTGTCAAGACTCTACCTAAGCCTTCCTTGGATGCATTAGTGCATAGCAAGAAGTTCACGTCCATGTCAGGGACCTTTAGTATTAGTGTTGTTGTCGATAACTCTTTGAGCCTCCCAGATTCTTCCATGCATTTCTCGGTCCAAACAAACTTCTTGTTCTTCTTTTGCAATTCCATGATTAGATTTTCTATCTTTGAAAATCCCTCGACGAACCGTCAATAGTATCCTGCTAAACCCATGAAGCTACACACTTCCAAGACATTCATCGGTGCAGGCCATTCCATAATAGCCTTGACCTTTGTTGGATCCACGACGATACCTTCGCCGGAGATGAAATTCCCTAAGTAGTGAATCTTCAATTGATAAAATGAGCATTTGGACAACTTCCCATACAATTTGTGCTCTCTCAAACACTCTAGTACCAAGCGCAAGTGCTCATCATGCTCCTCCATCGTCTAAGAGTAAATCAAAATATCATCAATGAATACTTGGGCAAACTTGTCCAAGTACTCGCGGAACACCTCATTCATCAAACTCATAAATACCCTTGGGGCGTTTGTCAGTCCAAAAGGTAAAAAAATAAACTTGTAATGCCCAAACCTCATCCTTAAGGTGGTATTAGGTATGTCATCCTCCTTAATCTATAACTGGTGATATCTTGATCACAAATCGATCTTTGAGAACCTCATCTCGTCCTTCATCTAATTGAACAGATCATCAATCCTCGACAACAAATATTGATTCTTGATCGGTGCCTTGTTCAATTTACAGTAGTCAATGCAGAGCCTCCACAACCCATCCTTCTTTCGTATGAAAATAACAGGCACATCCCATGGTGACGCACGTATTAGTCCCAAGTCCAACAATTCTTTTAGTTGCATTGTCAACTCCTGTAACTCCGAGGTCGACATCTGATAAGGAATTCTAGATATTGGTTCAGTCCCTCATTTTACATCTATATTAAACTCCAATTCCCTCTCTAGTGGCATCCTAGGTAACTCCTTTGGGAAGACATCTGCAAACTCTCTCACCACAGGATGGTGTTCCAGACCTTCCACTACTCCCTTCTCATTTAACGCGAGGATCGCATAAAGCTTACATCACTTGCGCATGCTCTTCCATAGCTACAAGGAAGAGATGAACCTCAGGGAAATTCCCTGGTTCTGTCCTACAATCATGCATCTTTGTCCCTCATCATCGACCAAGCTCAACTGTTTCATCTTACAGTTGAGTATCACCTCATGCGATTCCAACTAGTCCATACCGATCACGACATTGTAGGATCTTAAGATCGTGATGTACAAGTTGGCCCTGGTGACAAACTCACCCAGGTTAAGGGTACAACCTGTAACCTTCCCTCCAACCTTCTGTTTGGCTCCAGAATCCATCTCTATGAAGCTAAACGCATTCTATTCAACTTCATTTTCCTTAATCCTTTTTAGTGTTGCACCAAAAATGAAAGTATCAGTAACACCAAGATCTATCAAAATACTAAGGGTCTGGTCAGCGACGGTACTTGATGTCTCGAGAACCGTCGATTGGTGCTCTGCCTGGAGTTTATTCATTGTTGCATGAATCTAATGGGCCTTGCCCATATCTCCCACAGTAGTGGTTCTGACTGATCCAGATGCCCTAGTCCTCTCCATAGGGCAGTCACGCTGGTAGTGTGGCTCCCCACATGTCCAAAACCCCTTCTTCGGTCGAGTACTCCTGGTACCTGAAGTAGAAGATGACGGCCCACCGGCCTAGAATCTTGGTCTGTTTTGCTGAATAGGCATAAACTCCTGCTACTACGGTCGTCACTGCTGCTGATGTTGTGGTCCCCGATAAGGTGTCCGCTCCTAAGGCATCGATCGCCGAGGTGTAATGAAAGTGGATCCCCTATGGAAGCCATGATATGCTAGCGTATGCCTGGCTTATGTCTGATGTTGCTGCGCACTAGATGACACCTGCCATGTTGGTCGCGCTAGAGTCCTGCTCTGAGACCTGTTGATAAGATCCTCCTCTGCTATGAAGGCCTTATGGACAACATCATGAAAGGTTTGAGGCATCATAATCCTAACCTTTACACGTATGCTACCATTAAGGCTGAATACAAACCTGTCGACCTTAAGTTTCTCAGTATTAAGATGCGGTGCATACCTAAGCATCTCCATAAAATGAGCCTCATACTCGGGCATCGTACGGTCGCCTTGTCATAAGGCGTTGAACTTGTTGAGCTAATGCTCAATGAATTCCTCTGATAGGTACCTCTCTCAGAACCGTTCCTCGAATAGTTCCCATGACATGTCTTTGACGACCATGTTCAGTTGTGGTAGGAGCGTCTTCCACCATAGAAGAGTGCTCCTCTTCTGTTGAAAAACTGCCATGTGGACCTTCATGTTGGAGGTATAGTTGCGAAGTACAAAGAACATCACCATATTCTCCAACCATGCCTTGGCGGCTGCGCCATCCGGGGCACCAAGGAACTCAGGAAATTTGACCTTCTTGAGTTCATGGTGAAAGCTACTAGTACCAACCGGAGCACGTGGTGGACCCTTAGTGGGTGCCGACGCCTTGGCCTCATCTCTGTCCACATGGATGATCAATGCCTCAGACATGGGCTGAAAAGATCTCATCATTCCAACCACATCACCCACCGCTATCTACTCTTTCCCGACAACCTGTTCGTCTCCCTGGGGGTTAGACCCCTCAGGCATGGATGATACTAGAGGCGTTCCACCTCCTCCCCTAGCACCCCATCGTTTACCTCCACGATGTCCTCTAACCATGATTACCTACACGAATACAGGTCAACTTTATTAGCAACATTATAATAATAAAAAATCATAATAGTGAAAGTCGTAGTGATCCCAAGTCGTGGGTTGAACCCTCTCTGATACCACATGTAACGACCCCTTCATTACTATTACAAGTGAAGAAGAAGTGAATTTTTTTTTTTTTTAAAAGAAATATGGTGAAAACAACAACAGTTAACCACACAATTGATGAGGAACGCAAGCACGCAGTCCAGGCAATAGCCTACTATGACTCCACACACTGGCACAAGAGCGACTGGGAAAAACATGTGTAGAACAACAAGGAGAAAATGACTACCTGCCCGACGCAAAATTGACCACACGTAAGAGCTAAGGGACAACATACCCATCTCGACACAATGGCCTTGACGAACAAAGACTAGAACCTCAAGGCACGTGAACCAAACGCCTGAAGGCATTCAACCCATGCACCAAAAGAAAACTTATAATGCTCGATGACACTCACATGGAAGGCCCTGCCTCTGGCCCAATATCATTTGCCGCTATCCAATAGGGTGTACCATGATCCCCTCATCAGGAATCATGCCATCCCCAGATGATAGATGTGTCAATAACCTTGACACAACACATCCTATCTGGACCGAGGACTCTAGATAAATTCAACGCACTAGGAGACGAATATCGATAAGAAAACCATGCCCAAACCCCAACAACAGGTTGACGACACACCAGAGGATGACTACCTGGGAAGACACAAGGAAAAACATGACTTCGTTAACCCCCCAACCCTTCTATCAAGTCTAACTGGTCAATAATTACCATCTAATTAACGTTAAATACTGATCTAATTTAATCATTACTTATGATCTAAAAGGGAAATTCTATGAAATACTTATTAACATATTACATTACAACATGCAATCTATCTATACTAATCGTACCAACTGACAATTGTCTATTAACATTAAAAATAATCTGCTAAGAAGTGACAATGCCATTAAAGCCATATACATTCAATGAGAAATTAGAGCCATATACATTCAATGAGAGTTGTTTCCATATGCATTTAATATGATTTAATGCCATATGGATGGTCATAATTAATGTCCTTCAGAGCCATTGAATGTAGCCGATGCCATTGTTAAATGATATCCTACCACAAAATTATTACTGCTAATTAAAATAGAGGGAAGGTGTCCAAACCAATACTACCAATCAGAACGCTGTCAGGTAAAAGTAAAACTTAGGGGTAAGAATGCCAAAGCAATTAGTTAGTCGCCTAGCAAATGCTAATTCGATTGTCATCAACACATAATTCATTATTTGGCTATCAAATACAATATGGATACCGCTACCCATCCCAAGCATGAAATCATTGCCCCAATGGATGGAACGATCTCATAACGGTGTAAGCAAGCCGAGAGTTCGATGAAGGGATAAATTCAACAATGTCTTTTCAATGCATATAGTAACTTAGTTGATCAAAATTAATATAGTTGTCCAACACATTCTAGAATTTATCACTTGAATCAATTATTTCTTTAGTTGTCATTATCATTATTGTTTTAGATACTGAAAGTCACTAAATCCATCCATCTTCTAATGCCTTGTAACCATTGGCATTCATACTCTTTCTAGGGTATCCCATAGCTAGGTATTATATAAATTAATCTTTCAAATTATCTCTTAACCACCCAAGTGCTTCATAACAAGTTGTTTACAACTTACAATGAGATTTGTTCAATTATTAAGATTTTTTTCCTCCATCCTTTTTCATTTCTCATTACATCTGTCACTATTAGAATACCTCTCAACATGTCCTATTCATAAATATTTTATAAATATTTACATTTTACAATACCTCTCAACATGTCCTATTCATAAATATTTGATAAGTATTTACATTTTACAAGTTAAATGTTTATATTATTCATGATATGTTTGAATTAAACATCTAACTAATTTAATTCTTGAAAATTACAATAATTGAAAAAGTGTTCCATATCATTTTCTGAGTAAGTTATGGTTGCCAAATGAAAGTGAAAATCATAGTTTAACCGGGAGATACAATTATAGTTCATTGTCTACTGAAGGATTTACTCCATTACACATCACTTTAGCTAACTCGCTATCACGAATTTACTGTGGTAAAAATTCAGGATTACTAACCCACCATAGTTCACTACCTAAAATCAAGGCTACCTGTGACTAATCACTATCCATGTTGTTAAGAAAATACAACCATACAGTCCCAAATTGCAGAGGAATTGGTATTACAACAATTACATAGCTATAGTCACAGAGGTAAAGGGAATTACAAAAATTACATGGTTACAAATCGCAAATGTAAAGGGTATTACAACAATTACATGGTTACAAATCGCAGAGGTAATGGGGTCATGAAAGCTAAGTTTAATCGTTTAGTTCATAGCATTCCATAATAAATTTGCTGAGTTTAACACCCAAATAAATTCACTGAGGTTATGACATTCAAATAATTTAATTTGCTGAGTTAATATCCTTATAAAAACGCCTGGAGTATAATTTGTCTTAATCAAATATACATTGGCAATCTAAACAATTTGACCATAATTAAAAATTCGTTGGGCAAAATTTCACCCCCAAATCTAACAAAATGCAGCCGAAGAAGTGGAAAATCACCAGGAAAACGAAACGAACAACAAACTTAATCAAGCAATGAATGCAGTCTGGCAATGACAAAAGCATAGTCTTAACTAGTGGTGAAAAATGTAGTCTCAATCATCTTCAAAGTAGAGTGCAGAGATAAATAAAACTAGTGAAAATCCAACAAGATATAAAAATGTAGGGTTAAAAAAAAAATTCTCCATCAATCAATAAATTCTAGGGTTAATTAATCGCATCAAGGCACAAGACAACACAGTACCCGGAATAACCAAGAGGGCTAGACGACTGGCAGGAACATCCTTTGCTCATCATCCATGCACAAAAAATAAGGGCATTTGGATCCATAGGTCTATTAACACCGAAGTGACGACCGTAGATCTGGCTCTCGACCGACTGCTCAGGCGTGGACTGATGATATAGGGACGAAGGAAAAAAATTGAACCAACAAATCATCACAAATCAATAAACCATAGGACGTTCAAGACATGCAAGGATCGAAGGACAAGGGAAACAATCAATAACGAGCTTAAGGCTATGGAAAATAAGTTTATCAATTAAAATGCTAAGTCAACCAAATTATTTACCCAATTAAAAATACAAAATTGGAGGTGTGAGGTGTAATGAGAATCTATCATGCAAAATCAAGTAAGCGTGTTGTAGCCTAAGTCGTACACTCTGAGTCATTGTCCCTCGTGCTCCATGCCTCTCCTTCTTTCCGACTGATGAGACTTCATCTGTACCTCCTAGCCAACACTAGCGGTACTCTTCTTCCCCCTTAGCACCTCAAGCCACAAAGGGGCCACACACACAGAACCAGAGATCAGCTAGCTCCTAGCTCACCTCTCAAGGCCGAGCTACCACTCCTCACCGAGCTGGGTATCCCAAATCCCACTAGCTAAGTCAGTCAAGTATAATTTTCTGCAGCGTAACGTTATGCATAACAGAAAACATCCTGCATCCTTCTCCTCCCTCCAATATATAGAGTTTCTAAGTCATTTACTTTCCCTAATTTCCATTTAATTTATTTTTAATAATTTAATTCATAAAAATCCTCCCCGTACATGTGTCACCCATCCCCTTCATGCACCATAAATTAATTTCCTTAATTAATTAATTACCCCTATTTCCCTCACTCACCTAAAGGCACTCCTAGAATCGCTCCTAGGTGTCTCCATATTCCCTTACAAGTTTTAATGACTTTCCACCTCACTAATTTACTAGTTGAGTTTAATTTAGAAAGTTCTTAAATGCTAGATACCTTACTAAGTTAGACTTTCTGCTTTTTCCTTGTGTTTCCCCTTTCTTTTTATGTTTCTCACTTTTTCCTAGTTTCCTAATTCTTTTAGATTTCCCTTTTTCCCTTTTCATTTAAAACTCAAATTGGCAGGTGTAGAAAATTAGCTTTTTCCCTTTTTCCTTTTTAGTTAATAAATTTTTAATTAACATATGAGACAAAACCATTATTTCCCCTTTTTCCCTTTTTAAATTTTATCCCTCAAAAGTTTTTTTTTTATATAAATTAAATGAACTACTTATGCCCTTCTCATCACATGATTAATGATGATTATCATTATCATTATATATATATATATATTGTAACGAACCGCCTCGTTACGACAACCATTCTAGTACACAGGTGCAAAATTTTTTTGTGTTTACGGTGTGTGCGCGCGTGAAGAAGTAAAAACATACTTGACTCTATGTCGCCCCTTGACATCCAACAAGGCGCGACCACGGTGTTCATTGCAAGAAGCCAAAGCACACAACGAGTATCTACAACAACTAAGACCATAGGCAAGGGTGCACAACGCAACATTTAACGACAAGCAAAACTGACTGCTGAATACGACTGTCTACCCGCCCGTCCTACCCTGCAAGGTTAGGACCTCCAAGACACATAAGCAACGCTCAATCCCGGTTTCCCATCGTCTTTAACCATTTAAGGTCTCAGGGCTGGCGACTGTTCTGAGGAACATGGAGGTGTCTACATCCCACCCGACACAACTGACCAAGCGACCAACTGACCACGATCAATTATACATAAGAAGAACAATGC
>ML800378.1:270981-317013 GCA_009831015.1 Picea engelmannii | reverse complement strand
TTATTTAATTAAAAACTTAAAAAAATAAAATCTTTAAAACAACAATGGAAAAAACCTTTAAAACAATTTAAAACCTTTAAAGTCAAAAGTTCAAAAATAAACATAAAAATAAATTTTTAAGATTTAAAAAATAAAAGCAAACATTAAAAATAAAGAGTTTTAATTATAAAAATTCAAAAACATTTAAAATAAAAACAAAAAATTAAAAAATACTCTAGATAAACAAAAAAATATTATGAGGATATGAGTAGTGGGTCATGTTGAGAATTGTCCTTCTTCCCCAAAAGTTCATGAAAATTTTATTTGATGGAGTTTTAGAGAGGGAGGCGATTCCTAGAATGGCCTCCTCCCCAAATCCTCATAAACATTTATGAGGAATTTGATGGAGTTTTAGGGAGGGAAGTGATTCTCAAAGTCACCCCCTCCCAAAATCATCATAATTGTTTTAACTTGTAATAGTTTTTATATAATTGTTTTTTAATTTTTGTTATTTCAATACATGTTTTTCATTTTTTTAATTTAATTTTAAATGGATTTTACTTTTTTTATTAATTTGTAAAAAATAATACCCTGGATGGGGTGATAGTGTAGCTCAGGTGTCAAATGGAAAGGACAGACGACGACCAACATGGCACTAACCACGTGACAGACGCGTGCCCTCCCCTCCCTCCAACACCATGCATTTAATACAACTCCATTGTAACCAGAGCATCATTACTCCTAGTGTACCCTACTCTGGCCTCTCGTCCTCTTGATGGATCAGTTCAATGGATTAGTCTTTACTCTGCTTATGTGTGTCCTCGTCCACTAGCGCTATTTTCACCATGAACCTCACCAGGCGTGTTCCAAGCTTTATTCGCTCTTGGCCGAGTCCTCCAGTGTATTGCGCTCTCCCCTACTGCTCCTTGGCTTCCTTAACTTTCTTCTTGTACTTGCTTTCCCTCACCATGCCTCAGTCATGCCGAGACAGAGAGGGAAATCCAAATGTGTCTCCGATGGAAACCAAATCGACCATGCTTGGCACTTTGTCCCCTACTTTCACCCTCTCACAATCCATCACCCTCCTCGCCAACCTCCTCGACATAGTCTAGCCATAGCCTCAACGCTTGTCTACCCCTGTCCTCACCCTATGCATGCAATATCGAATAGTTCGATCTCTTGGGGAACTCTCTGGGTTTCAACCTAGGCCCAATCTTATAATTGGCCTCCACTTTGCAGCTAGCTCAAGTCATTCCTCCCAATTCTCCCGCGACTTCGAAATATGATCCTTCACCAGTCCATTCGCCCCCAGCCTAAGCTCACTGCGCCCAAGCTCACAGTGAAGGTTTCATCACTAGCCATGGACATCAACAAGATAAGCCTCACTCTTGTGGAGACTATGTCTCCTGCACAAAGTTACAAGAAGGCCTTACAATTCCATAATGCCTGGTTTTCGAATTATGACAGGATTTAAACGACCTGCATTTTCGCTTGGAAATATTGAATGGGAAGGGGACATAATTCTTGCAAATGATTTCAGCATTGCAGGGAGTGTTCCACCCCTCAGATTTGGAACCAAATGCATTAGAGAATGAATAGTCGATCCTAGAACCAGCTGCGCATGGGATTCTAGAGGAGGAAGCAGCACTAGACACGGCTCCAGCGCCCAACGCCACCTCCCAAGATGTGTGGCCACAATACAAGACTGCAACCGAAACTGCACATGTCTCTCTCTCCATGGTTAGTTGGATGTTTAGATTATATTTTTCCAGTTGTATCTTTTAGATATATTTTTTCTGGTTTAACCTATGTCAGTCTTATCCCAAATGTTAAATAGCTTTCCCCCATAGGGTATTGTTACTTTTGCGGTTAGACGCTATCCTGTGAATGGTATCTTAATACTTTGGCTCTCGACATATTAGGTTGGCTGAATTTGTTTCCCCCTCGGGGAAATTCAGTTATTACAGTCTGGGTTAAAATGTTGATGCTATAATTTTTTATTTTGGAAGGCTTTTTATAGAATCTTACTTACAAACAACTTGTAAAAAAGAATTTGTGCTTTAACAAAAGTAAAGTTGACATTTTCTTAAAGGATTTAAATAGTAAATTAAATCTCTTAACTTATAAGGACAACATTGAAGAATTCTATCATAATTTTACAACTACCCTTTCCATTTCTATTAACAAGTTCTATTTCGTGGTGTCCTATAAAAAGAATAATAGAATGACCAACACTTGGTATGATAAAGAATGTATAATTTCTACGAAAGCCATTAGGGATTCTTCTAATGATTCCTTAAAACTTGATAAGATCAATACGTACAAAGTGTTGATTAAGGTTGGTTGTCATTGATTTCAACTCTTGAAGAAAGCCCCACAGCACAAAGGTTTGAGTAATGGACCCAATATTCTTTGATGTAAAAATGACTCATTATTTTCTTGAAATGGTTGATAATAAGTAAAGATGGATGAACTCCAAAGTTGTCCCATTATGGTGAAATCCCTCACGAGAAGATGCTTTGCGGAGTAAGAGAACCCATGCTTAATGGTGGAATAATGAGATGAAGGACAATGAATTTGTTAGGTAAAATATCCTAGATGTATAGTGCTTATCATTCCATTTCCGATGGTATGTGAAATGTCACATAACTCCTCATGGTTAGAGAGTTATGGCCATGAGAAGTTGGAGACCCCAAGTTTGGGTAATGGACCCAAGTTTGTTTGATGGATAACAGTACGAGTTATGATATATTTTCAGATAATATTATTCTATATGGATAGTACACGTCATTCCATTTTTGCTGGTATGTGGAACGTCACATAACGCCTCACGGTTTGAGAGTTATGGCCTTATGAAGTTGGAGGACCCTCATATGTCATCTAGAAGCCCCAAAAGGTCAAAGTAGTCAAAGTGGTTTAAGAGATTTTAAAAGGAAAATAATAAAGTGAAGTAATGAGTTTATTATAATTCAAAGTGAATACAAAATAAATTATTTCAATAATAAATTTAATGGATAAATTAGAAGTGGGTTAACCCTAAAATAAGGAAAGTGGGGCCAAGTGACCTAGAAGATGTTTTTAGGGAAGCTACTTGGAGAGTATAAATAAGAGGCAAGGCTCTCTCATTTTTTTTTTTTTTTGTGTCTGGAGGAATCAACAACTAGTTGGACACATTCTCGCATTACACGTGGCTGTGTTATCCAACCTCTACCACTATAACCTCCAGGTGTTCCCACGATGCCCCTTACGCGGCACACAAGGTAAGTCGGGGGGAATTGAACTCAAAACCTCATGGAACTTCATTTTCACGGCACTTGCCAATTGAGCTGCCCCCCGGGGGCAAGGCTCTCTCATGTTAATCACACTTGAGAATATTGAATATTTATAGGTGTCTGAGGTAACCAAGGGTATCTAAGCCGAAATTTTGAGGGAAGGTGAAGAAAAGAAGGCTGAAATGGAAGGAAGGATAAATTCTTTTGATGGTGCTTTCTAAGGTATGTTATTTACAGGTCATCTCACCATTTCCCTATAAAGTTTTTTCTATAATTAATCAGACCGTGAAATTTATATTCCATTGAGAAAACATTTCCAATTATCTGTGGTAAAAAATTCATCTTGTGGGTCATTGTAGTTTTGGAGTTACACTCTGTGGAAAATAGTGTTTGTGGTTAGTCTTGAAACTAGTCAAAAATAGGTGTTTCGAGTAAAAACGCCATAACTTCTTCATAACAGATCCAAACTAAGTGAAACAAATTGTTTTGGTTAGGGTATTATCTATAGTATGATTTTTAATAGTTTCAAATCAATTCAACAAATATTTCACATGGGGCAAGCTCTACAAGGTCGCTCTCTAGAATAAGCCAGAATTCAGAAAGGTATGCCATTTTTTCTATAACTCCTTTTCTGAGAGGTTCCAAGTAATTACACCTAGAGGAATTGTAGAAAACACACTGAAGAACATTGTGTATCAGTTTCAGATATTTAAACATTACAGGTACAAAGTTATGATTACTTCAAGTTAGGGTTGTTGACTAATCCAAAACTAGGCATGTGAGACTAAAGAAAAGTTTGATGAAAGTGCTAGTCTCTTGTTGTTGAAGTTAAGGAAGGTTTGTAGGAATGTGATCATATACACTAGGTATATTACAGAGCTACAAATCAGATTTGGATGATAAAATTGATGAGGGATTTTGGTTGAGGTACATGTGAGTACATGGTTGAGACAATTAGTTGATGAGTTGGCACATACATGAGGTGTATAGTTGATGATGTTGGTACATATTGATGATTCATAGTTGATGAGTAGTTGACACATGATTGGTACATACTTGGTACATGGTTGGATGCCTTTGTTTATGGTACACGTTGATTACAGGTTATTTGGTACAGGTTGGTGCATGGTTGATGCACTTGTTTATGGTACAAGTTGATTATAGGTTGAGGTACAGGTTGATGCATGGCTGATGCATAGTTCAGATTTATTGGTAAAGGTTTACAATGGTATATCTCATAGTGACAGGTTGATAGTGGTTCCATCATTCTACTTCTACTTCAGTGTGGCAGGATGGGGCAAGGACAGGTGGTTGTAGCCACCTTTCGATTGTAGCCAGAGAACATAGGGGGTTGTAGCCAAAGAATTGGGGAGTTGGAGCTTCCCTTAGGTTGTAGCCTGAGAAACTAGGAGGTTGGAGCCTCCTTCCAGTTGTAGCTAGAAAACAAAGGAAGTTGGTGCTTCCAATGAATGTAATTCTTCAAGACATATAAGAAAAATCATTCAGTGGTTTTCTCCCGATTTGGGTTTCCATGTAAAACACTGGTGTACTGTGTATGTGTATGTTTGTTCATTTGTTCATTGCTTATTTACTCTGCAGTTATTGGATGATAATGCTTCATTGATATAACACTTGGATTGCATGGTTAAAAATGATTAAATTGCTCTATTACTGATTCACCCCCCCTCTTAGTAATCCAACAATTGGTATCAGAGTAGGTTCCTTCAAAAATTAGTTTCACCACTGAAAGGTAGATCATGGAGAGTACCAACTCATATAAAAATTGAATACCATAGTTTGATGGACAAAAGTATGCTTTTTGGAGCATAAGGATGAGGACATATATACAGGCACAAGGATTTCAAGTTTGGCAATCAATTGTAGATGGATACATAGCACCAACAGTTCCACCAATAAATGAAAAAGCAGTAAAAATCGATGAGAATAATTCCAAAGACACAAATGCACTTTTGAATGGTCTCAATGATACGATATTCACCAAAGTTGCACACTGTAATTCCGCTAAAGAGATTTGGGACAAGCTTCAAAATATTTATGAAGGAGATAGAAAAGTCAAAGAAACAAAGCTTTAGACTTACAAAGTTCAGTTCGAACAACTAAAAATGAAGGAAGATGAAGATAACACAACCTACTTCTTACTAGTCGATGAAATAGTGAATGCAATCATAGGATTGGGAGAATAAATTGAAGAATCTGTAATTGTTCAAAAGATACTAATATCTCTTCCTATGATATTCAACCCTAAGATATCAGCACTAGAAGAAAGATCAGATCTGGACTCAATAAGCATGGATGAACTGCATGGAATCTTCACAGCATATGAAATGAAAACTGAGCAAGAAAATCCATATGTAAGAGAAGTAGCCTTCAAGGAATCCAAAAGATCAAAGAAAAAGAAAAAGGAACAAGAAGAATATAGAAGCAACAATGACACCTCAGAATATAATGAAGAAGTGGCCAACTTCGTCAAAAGACTGAACACAGGAACCAATGGTAGGTATAGAGGTAAACTCCCTTTAATTTTTTTAATTGTGATGGTATTGGTTAATTTGCTAACAAATGTCCTCATAAGAAAAAGAGAAATGATGAAGGTTACTCAAAAGGAAAACACACATATAAAGGAAAAAGAAATACAAAGAAAGTTTTCAAGAAAAACTTATACACCAAAGAAGACATCTCATCATCAAATGAAGATGAAGTTAGTGACAATATGGCATGAAGAGTTTTATTCATGGCAGTAAAAGACTCTGACAAAGAAGACTCCAAAGAAGAATATGAAGAAGCTGAAGAGGAATGTGAAGAAGTCAAAGAAGAAATTGAAGAGGCAAAAGATGACCATCAAGAAGAATTAATGTGTGCCATAGAAGTTATCAGAAGAGAAAAGAAGAAAAACAGGAAACTACAAGCAAAACTAGACAAGAAAAATGACACTCGAGAACTAGAACAAATGATCACAAAATTGAAGGTTCAAATAAAAGAAGATAAAAGAATTGAAGAAGCACTCAAAGAACAACTAGAAGAAAAGGACAAGATCGTTGGAAACTTGGAAGCAGAGGTTGTCACGCTAAGAAATGATATTCAAAAGAAAAATATGCAGAATAGATCAAAAGTTCTGGATGACATTATCAACAGTAAAAAATCTCATCTTGACAAGTCCGAACTTGGATACAATCAGATAGAAAAGGGATGAAGATCCAAAACAGCAGAGCAAGAAACAAACCCAAAGAGCTATGCAGAGACAATCAAAGAGGATAGGAAGATATACAAGGAAGATTACAGGGACAATCCTCCACCAAGAAGATTCATATTTCAGAGTCAACAACAGATAGATAGGCCTCAAGAAGAATAAGGATTCATAAGAGCAGCTCCTTTCAGAAGACCTTCAACTCCCAGGTATCAAACTATATTTTTTGGTTTATGTTATGCATGCAATAATTTTGGACATAAAGCTGTGAATTGCAGAGCTAACAACATGAACAATAACAACTTTGAGAGTTATACACAAAGGGATTATTCAAGGAGACTTAGTGACACACAAAGAAGAAGTTACAATAGGTTTGAATATTTGAGCACTGAAGTGGAATGTTACAAATGTAAAAATTTTGGACACATGGCCAAGGATTGCAGACTGACAGTCCCTCCTAAAGAACCTCACTATAATAACAATAGTCACAGAAAAAAAACCTCAGAAAATGACATGGATAAGAAAGCAAGATCAGTATAACAATGAAGAATGCACAATTTCTCTACAAGCTAAGAAGAAGAAATATGGTTGGTATGTTGACAGTGGATGTTCAAAACACATGACAGGTGATAAAGAAAAAAAATTTGCATTACGAAAAGAAAAAAATGGATCATTCTCCTTCAGAAATGATAATTCATCCAAAATCATTGGAGAAGGCATAGTCTGAATTGTGAACAAGAATGAAAAGGCACAAAATGTTCTACAAGTAGAAGATATGAAACATAATCTTCTAAGTGTGAGTCAAATGTGTGACCAAGGTCATAAACTTACTTTCTATTCATAAAAGTGTGATATAAGAAAAGAAGGTTCAGGGAAATTGGTCGGTACAACTGCAAGAACTTCAAACAACATATATGTGTTAAGTGAAATTGGAAATGAAAAGTGTTGTCTAGGAAAGGAAGATGAAAGTTGGCTATGGCATAGAATAATGGGTCACATGCATTTTGATAACCTTGTCAAAGTCAGCAAAAGAGAAGTAGTCAGAGAAATTCACCAGATCATGAAACCAACCAACACTTTATGCAAGCATTGTCAACAAGGAAAGAAAACAAAGACCAGGTTCAAATCAAAGGAATATTCAACAACAAGACCACTGGAAATTGTGTACACTGATCTAGTTGGACCAACTACAACAAAGGTCTTAAAGGGTGAAAAATACTTTATGTTATTAGTTGATGATTATACAAGAATGACTGCAGTTTTCTTTCTCAAGAACAAGGCAGAACCTTTTGAAAACTTCAAGATCTACAAGGAAATGGTTGAAAATGAGATGGATTCAAGAATCAAATGTTTGAGATATGATATGGAGGAGATTTCACTTTAAAGGAATTTATGGACTACTGCTGCAGTCATGGAATAAAAAGGCAATTCTCCATTGCTAGGAAACCTCAACAGAATGGAGTTGTTGAAAGAAAGAACACGACAATACAAGAGATGGCCCAAACAATGCTAATGGATTCCAAATTCAAAAATATAGTTTGGACATAGGCAATGCATACATCAGTTCACATTCAAAATAGAGTAATTCTCAGAAACAACATAGATAAAACTCACTTCGATCTATGGAAAGGAATACCAACAAATGTGAAGCACTTCAGAGTTTTTGGAAGCAAATGCTACATCAAAAGAGAAGATGGCATGAGAGACAAATGAATACTTGTTGGTTACTCAAGTAAAAGGAAAGCATGCAAATGTTACAATCTAATATTGAACAAAGTTGTGGAAAGCATCAACGTAACAATTGATGAAATAGGCAGACTAGAATCAAAGGAAGAAGAAAACAAATCAATGGAACAACGTTTCGAAGAAGAAGATGAAAAAGAAGTAGAAGAGGAAGATGAAGATGAAGAGAATCTGACAAAAGTAGAAGAGCAAGTTCAGAAAATATCTCCAAAGACACATAGCAAATGAGTACAGAAGAATCATCCTTCAGATCAGATTATTGGAAACAAAGATGCCAGAGTTGAGACTAGAAGAAAAATCCATTCACTAGAACAAACATACCTAACACTCTTATCTACAATTGAACCAAATTGTTTTGAAGAAGCTAGGAAGTATGGATTTTGGAATAAGGCTATGGATGAAGAATTGGATCAAATAGAGAAAAATGACACTTGGGAATTGGTTCCAAGACTAAAGAATAAGAATGTGATCGACACAAAATGGGTTTTTGGGAATAAATTGAATGAAGATGGACAGGTTACAAGGAACAAAGCTAGATTGGTATGTAAAGGATATGCACAGATTGAAGGAATCGACTTTGAAGATACATTTTCCCTAGTTGACGGAATGGAAGCAATCCATTTACTTTTAGCTTATGCATGCTCAAAAAATGTTAAAGTATATCAGATGGACGTAAAATCAACTTTTCTAAATGGGGAAATTGAAGAAGAAGTCTACATTGAATAACCAGAAGGATTTCAGTTATCAGAGAACACAGACTATGTATGTAAATTAAAGAAGGCCTTGTATGGTCTAAAATAGACTCCTAGAGCATGGTACTCTAGACTTGATAAGTATCTGCAGTAGAAAGGGTTCAGAAAAGGAAGTGCAGACAGTAACCTCTACATCAAGGTAAGTCAAGGTAATATTTTATTAATTGAAGTTTATGTTGATGATATTATTTTTGGTAGTGATGATGACAGGTTAAGCTAGAAATTTGCAAAAGACGTGAATAATGAATTTGAAATGTTGTTACTTGGAGAACTATCATTCTTTTTGGGACTTCAGATACGTCAAAGCAACCAATGAATTTTTATTTATCAAACCAATTATATTAGAGAAATGCTAAAGAGGTTCGGAATGGAATATTGCAAACCAGTTATCACTCCCATGCAAACTAGTTGTAAGTTGAGCAAAGATGATGATTCGAAGTATACATATCAGAGGCAATAAAGGTCAATGATTGGAAGCCTACTATATGTGACAAATTCCAGACCAGATGTAATGCAAGTAGTTGGACATGTGGCATGATTTCAAGAAACACCAAAGGAATCACATGTATTAGCAGTAAAGAGGATTTTTAGATATCTCAAAGGAACAAAAGAGTTTGGATTATGGTATCCAAAAGGAAAATATCTATCACTTATTGCCTACACAAATGCAGATTGGGTAGGTTGTATTGATGACTGACAAAGCACCAGTGTAGCAGTGTTCTACTTAGGTGAGTGTTTGGTATCATGGCTAAGCACAAAATAATCATCAGTATCTCTATATACAGTCGAGGTAGAGTATATTGCAGTAGCAACATGTTGTACATAGGTTCTTTGGATTAAACAAACTTTGACATATATACAGGTTGAGTATGATGAAACCATTCCAATATATTGTGATAATACAAGTGCCATTAGTATCTCAAAAAAATTGGTGATGCACTCCAAGAAGTATCACTTTCTACGGGAACAGGTTGCGGAAAATAACATCAGAGTTGAGTATGTGGGCATAAAAGTATAAGTGGCAGACATCTTTACAAAACCACTTCCATGGGAAGCCTTTGAATATCTTCGCCAAAGACTTGGGGTTATTTCTAGTCCAAAATGAATGCTTTTTGAATGCTTATCTTATATGTCTTAGATGTACATGAGGAAGCACCATAAGAGGACAATTCATTCAGGGGGAGTAGCCCCGGATGGAAAGATACCTTTGCCATTGATGACAAAAGGGGAGAGATTTATCAGATGCAGAGGACAGAGGCATGGTTCCAGGGGGAGCAGATTTATCAGATGTAGAGGATAGACGAAACTTTATCAGATACAAAGGACAAAGGCATGGTTCTAGGGGGAGCATGAGTGATATGATTCTAGTATTGCATCATAGTGTTTCCATCAATGCCAAAGGGGGTGATTGTTGATTAAGGTTGGTTGTCATTGATGTCAACCCTTGGAGAAATCCCCGCAGCTAAAAGGTTTGGGTAATGGACCCAATATTGTTTTATGTAAATATGACTCATTATTGGCTTTTCATGGTTGATAAGAAGTAAATATGGATGAACTCCATAGTGGTCCCCTTATGGTGAAAGCCCTCACAGGAAGACGCTTTGCAGAGTAAGGGAACCCATGATTAAATGTGGAATAATTAGATGAAGGACAATGAATTTGTTAGGTAAAATATCCTATATGGATAGTTCTTTTCATTCCATTTCCAGTGGTGTGTGGAACGTCACATAACTTCTCACGGTTAGAGAGTTATGGCCATGAGAAGTTGGAGACCCCAAGTTTGGGTAATGGACCCAAGTTTGTTTGATGGATAACGGTATGATTTATGATATATTTTCAGATAATACTATTCGATATGGATATTACATGTCATTCCATTTCTGGTGGTATGTGGGACGTCACATAACTCCTCACGGTTTGAGAGTTATGGCCTTACGAAGTTGGAGGACCCTCATATGTCATCTAGAAGCCCCAAAAGGTCAAAGTAGTCAAAGTGGTTTAAGAGATTTTAAAAAGTAAATAATAAAGTGAAGTAATGAGTGTATTATAATTCAAAGTGAATAAAAAATAAATTATTTCAATAATAAATTTAATGGAGAAATTAGAAGTGGGTTAACCCTAAAATAAGGAAAGTGGGCCCAAGTGACTTAGAAGATGTTTTTAAGGAAGCTACTTGGAGAGTATAAATAAGAGGCAAGGCTCTCTAATTTTAATCACACTTGAGAATATTGAATATTTATAGGTTTCTAAGGTAACCAAGGATATATAATCTAAACTTCTGAGGGAAGGTGAAGAAAAGAAGGCCGAAATGCAAGGAAGGATAAATTCTTTTGATGGTGCTTTCTAAGGTATATTATTTACAGGTCATCTCACCATTTTCGCTATAATTTTTTTTCTATAATTAGTCAGACCGTGAAATTTCTATTCCATTGAGAAAACATATCCAAGTATCTATGGTAAAAAATTCATATTGTGGGTCATTGTATTTTTGGAGTTACACTCCGTGGAAAATAGGGTTTGTGGCTAGTCCCGAAACTAGTCAAAAACAGGTGTTTCGGGTAAAAATGTCATAAATTCTTCATAAAAGATCCAAATTAAGTGAACCCAAATGTGTTGGTTAGGGTACAGTCTGAAGTATGTGTTTTAATAGTTTCATATCAATTCAAAAAACAATCCATGTGGGGCATGCTTTACAAGGTCGCTCTCTAGAATAAACCAGAATTCAACAAGGTATGCCATTTTTTCTATAACTCGTTTTCTGAGAGGTTCCAAGTACTGAAACCTGGAGGAATTGCATAAAAAACAATGAAGAACATTTTCTATTAGTTTCAGATATTTATACATTACAGGTACAAAGTTATAATTACTTCAAGTTAGGGTTGTTGACTAATCCAAAACTAGGCATGTGAGACTAAGGAAAAGGTTGATGAAAATGCTAGTCTCTTGTTGTTGAATTTAAGGAATGTTTGTAGGAATGCGATCATATAAACTAGGTCTATTACAGAGCTACAAATCAGATTTGGATGATGAAATTGATGAGGGGTTTTGGTTGAGGTACATGTTGAGTACATGGTTGAGACAATTAGTTGATGAGTTGGCACATACATGAGGTGTATAGTTGATGATGTTGGTACATATTGATGATTCATAGTTGATAAGTAGTTGACACATGATTGGTACATACTTGGTACATGGTTGGATGCCCTTGTTTATGGTACAGGTTGATTACAGGTTGATGTCCTTAAGAGACTGGAATTCCTACCTTAAAAGTCTTTATGAATTCCCTAATGCCATGGAAACCATTCTTATTGTTCCTACAAAGAAACAATTTTTTTCTTTAGATGACATAGAGTTTGGGGTTAAGTGGCTTGCAAATGGGAAATATAAGGACATTGAAGGCTACCAAGCCAAAATTTTAAAAAACATAGGGCCAATTCTTATCCCTCACATACACAAGCTCTTCAATTTAGCAGTCAAGAAGAGATTCCCTAAACCATGGATGAAAAGCCTCATTGTTTCTATTTTTAAAAATGGGGATAAAAACATTCCTTCGAATTACAGGACCATTATGATTAGCTATATTTTAGCCAAGCTTTATGGAATTATTTTGGAAAAGAAGATTAGCCTTTGGCTAGAATGTTAAGCCCTAATATTGGATCATTACCCCTTAATTGGGGCATATTACATTAGTAATGTTATTTTATTTATGTTAGCTTTATTCCATTAGTTGTAATTATACCTCCTATTCTCCTATATATACCAAGGAGACATTTTCATTTGGAATCATCTTGTACTTGAACATTTATGTGGGGTAAAAGGAGGTTTCCCCCTTGAAGAGGCCTATTATCCAAAATTATCTATTTTTCAAGGCGTTGAGTACTTATTATGAGGTTTTTCTATGCTATATTGATATTTGGTTCTTAACATATGGTATCAGAGCTCAAGGTCTTAGGGTTTCACTGCTACATCTGAGAAACCTTGGAATTTTAGATATGAATTGTTTTCTACAATGTTTTAGAAGGAACAACTTGGAGGATATTTATTAGATAGATCAGGGTACGTTGGGTTAAAATTTCAGCTCCTGAGGCATTATACTTTCGGAGATATAGCCTGTGCAGTATAGGGTTTTGAAATCATCCTGAACTGAGCCATTGCAGAATTTTGACTATAAAATATTTTCTGTAGAGTTTCAAACCCTGAACTCCAGAGGATATTCAAATAAATTAGTAAGGTAGTTTTGGTAAACATTTCATCATCTAGGTCATCTTACATTTGTAGATACACCCTATGGAAGATAGGGTATCTGACTAGTCCTATTGAGTAGTCTCAAGAAGGTTTTCTAGGTAGAACAATCATAAATTCTTCCTAGAGTATCCAAATTGAGTGAGAATGGTTTCATTGGATAGTGGACAGTCTTTAGTATTTCTGGTATGAGTTTCAGAATTTTATATCAATTATTTTTTACGTGGAATGCTATACAAGTGAGATATCATGGAAAGGACAAAAATCAACAAGTTGTGGGGAAGTTACCGTAAATTCTGCTTGGAACATCCAATTTTGATCAGACCTGTGGCATTGTAGAGAAGAAATATTAGAGAACTACATAAAATAAAGTTTCATACCTAGAAGGTCTGAAACTTGGGATATACAATAGAAGAAAGATTGTCTAGAAGAACCACCTCAAAATCAAGGTTCCAAAGTGATACTTGGCCAACATGCCACCCAAAAATGAAACTTCTACACCAAATAACTCTCCATACAATCCTACTTGGACTCTTGATGAAGGTGAAGAAATGAGTAGGGACATAAATGATTTACAAAAGAAGATAGTAACAAAAGAAGAACTACAAGAGATGGAAGTTAAGTTGGAGGCAAATATGGATGGTTTAAAAGAGGAGATCATGGAAGTATTGAAAAATTTTGTAACAGAGAAGACACCTGAAAGTGAAAATGCATCCCATGAAATTCATGATGAGGACACAATGAAGGTGAATCAAGAATGGAGAAAATCCAACTTTGGGTTGAAGACCAACCACGTCCTTAAGATCGATATGAGGAAGTTTTATGGCAAGGACCCAATAACATGGATACTTCAGATGGAGCAATTCTTTGACCTACATAATGTGCCACATACACAAAAGGTACGAATTGCTTCTTTATATTTAGAACCCAATAAATTTGTATGGTATCGATGGATTTGTTCTCACAAATCACTCGTCACTTGGACAATTTTCACGGAAGAAATGATAGCACACTATGAGGAAACAAGGAGCAATACGTTATTTAGCCAATTGATAAATCTCAAGCAAAAGGGTTCAATTATTGAGCACATTGAGAACTTCCAAAGATTGAATATAAAGGTAACAAATATTCCATATGAGCACTTGATTGATGTATTCATAGGAACTTTAAAGGATAACATTGAACATTAGGTTTGCCTTTGGGAACCCAAATCATTGGAGAATGCATTTAAGGTGGCAAGAAATGTTGAAAGTAAAAATATGGCTATGGCTACTATAAGGACCAAGCCTAACATCTATAGAGAGAACAATGCTCCTTCTAAAACACCTCAACCTACAAGGTTGACACCTCAACAATTGGAGGAAAGAAAAGCAAAAGGTTTATGCTTTAATTGTGATAGCAAGTACAGTAAGGGACATAAGTGTGGTGAGAAGAAATTATTCTACATAGATTGTGAAGAGGAAGAAGAAGAAGAACAAGAACCATCTCAAGATGAAAATGTAGAAGCAATTTTGTCTGAAGAGTTGACTCCCACAATATCGTGTAATGCATTGGCTAGAATTAGCACTCCTCAAACCCTCAAGATCAAAGGATACATCAAAAATAAAAAGGTAATAGTCCTAATTGATTCTGGAAGTACTCATAATTTCATTCACAATAAATTATCCAAAGCTCTCAATTGCTTTTTATATCCAGAGCCAGAGTTTCA
This sequence comes from Picea engelmannii, assembly GCA_009831015.1. Classification (NCBI taxonomy): domain Eukaryota; kingdom Viridiplantae; phylum Streptophyta; class Pinopsida; order Pinales; family Pinaceae; genus Picea; species Picea engelmannii. Next base: position 302,112 of record ML800378.1, on the reverse strand, counting down.
AGTAATGATTGCAGATGGAGGAACTATCAATTTCTTAGGAAAATGAAATAAGATCAATATTACCATGGGGGAATATGTAATGAATATTCCAATGATTTCTATACCCATGGGTGGTGCAGATTTTGTACTAGTAATCCAATGGTTACAATCATTAGGAACAATTGCTTTTAATTTTCAAGAACTTTTCATGAAATTTTCATTGGAAGGAAAATAAATTGAGTTAAGAGGTATCATAGGGAAACCCAGTAAGGTGATAAGATCTAATGGCATGACAAAATTATTGAATAAGGGGAATCATGGCATTATTTCACAACTATGCTCACTAGATGTTCAAACATCTAAGCCATCTATTCCTCAAGATATCCAAGGGATCATTGATAAGCATTCCAAAGTATTTGAAGATATTCCCAAAGGTCTGCCACCCACAAAATCATGATCATGATATTCACCTAATTCCTGGGAGTGTTCCTCCTAACATTAGGCCATACAGATACCCTTATGCCCAGAAGAGTGAAATTGAGCTCATGGTTGAAGAAATGTTAGAGGCTAGCATTATTAGACCTAGCCAAATTTCTTACTCTGCACCAGTGGTAATGGAATTCAAGAAAGATATCTCATGGCGTATGTGTCCAGATTATAGAGAGCTCAATAAGATCACTATTAAATATAAGTTTCCCATTCTCGTCATTGATGAATTGTTAGATGAACTACATGGAGAAATATATTTCACAAAATTGGATATCTGTTCAGGGTATCATCAGATTAGAATGAAGGAAGAAGATATCTCAAAAACAACATTCCAAACTCATGAAGGCCATTATGAATTTTTGGTCATGCCTTTTGGCCTTACAAATGCACCTTCCACATTCCACGGGTTGATGAATTCCATTTTCAATCCCTTCCTTCAAACATTTTTGTTAGTATTTTTTGATGATATACTAATCTATAGCAATTCTTGGGAGGATCATGTGCAACATGTTGACAAGGTGCTACAACTACTAAAGGAGAAACAACTATATGAAAAACCATCCAAATGTTTCTTTGGAGTGAAGGATGTTGAGTATTTGGGTCATATTGTGTCTCATGAAGGTGTCAAATTAGACCCTAAGAAGTTTAAGGCCATGATAGACTGGCCAATTCCCAAAACATTGAAGAATCTTAAAGGATTTTTGGGTTTGACAGGTTACTATTGCAAGTTTGTTCGGCACTATGGAAGAATAGCAACACCTTTAATGACACTAACTAAGAAGGATGCATTTTCATGGACTCCAGAGGCAAATAAAGATTTTGAACAACTTAAAGAGGTGATGTGAAAATCTCCTATCTTGACCACTCCAGACTTCACAAAAACCTTTATTGTGGAATGTGATGCCTCGAGAAATGGAATTGGTGTTGTCTTAATGCAAGAAGAAAGGCCCCTAGATTTTGAAATTCGACCACTCAAGGAAAAGTACTTACACAAACCCATTTATGAGAAGGAAATGATGCCAATACTACATGCATTGAAGAAATGGTATCCTTACCTAATAGGTAGGCACTTCAAGGTCAAAACAGATTATGATAGTCTTAAATACTTCTTGGGAAAAAGACTATCTTCAGAAGAACAACAAAAATGGGTAACCAAGATATTGGGTTATGATTTTGAAATCATTTATAAAAAGGGGAAGAAAAATGTTGTGGCATATGCACTCTCAATAAAGGATGAATATGTTGAGGCCTTTCTCTGTGCTATCTCGATCATCCAACCTGATTGGATAATAGAAGCAAGGGATGAATGGAAGAATGACGAAAAAGTGTGGACTCTCATTCAAAGGTTGCAGCAGGATTCCAATGCATCAGATACATTTACATGGAAAAATGATTCACTATGGTACAAACATCTCTTATATTTATGTAAGAATTCCCAATCAAACAAAAGGTACTATTGGAATTGCACACCTCTCCAGTAGGAGGGCACTTGGTGTTGCGCCTCTTTCGTCACCTTAGTGAGCAAAATAGAGGTGCTTCCAAGCTTAGTTGGGTTTGCTAAGAAGGACAGCTGTAAGGAAAATGGTTAGAGAAAGAAATATAAAAGAACAACTAAGAATTAAACTAAGAAATAAAAAAAAACTAAACTAATGAGCATAGTGACATAAGGACAAAAGAAACAATAAGACCCATGTCACCAATGGTAAGGTTTATATCAGTGAAAGAAAACACCAAGAAGAAAGAGAACTATGAGTCCCTTCTTCCTCCAAGGGAGGGCTCTTGGACCCCCACAAATAAGCTCTTCTTACAACTTTGAATGAAAATGGTGAAAGAATTCTTTGAATATCCACTCAAGGGGTGAGATGGATTGCCCAATGTAATGGTGCTAGTATACTCTTGATGATAGTAGAGGATTACTCAAGAGAATAGTAGCAACATAAGTGTGCTATTGAATTCCTTAAAAAATGAAGTGCACCCATGGCATTTTTATACCACCTCTTTGAGGTATTGTGCAACCAACTTGTAGTGTGTAAAGAGGCTAATTAGGGAATTTTTAGGTCTTTGACCAGCCACCCAGTCAGATCCGATCTATATTTGAGTGTCAAATCAACTTGGAAGATGAACCAGAAGTGGGTGGGAGGTCGACCACTCACATAAATGCTTTGTTCTCAGATGTGCATGGCTTTTAGTGACCATAGTTGTGCATTGGGCGCATGTGCACTTTTCCTGCGTTTATGTTTTGTGCATGTGCGTGCGCGCCCTGTGTAGTCACAATGTAGTTTAATTTTGTCACAAGTTGTATAGTTTTTGACCCTTTGGAAATTATTTTGTGGTAATTTTGGTCCATGGGTGACCTCATAACTATTTGACGATGCTGAATTCTTGTAACCATTTGCGGACAAAATTTCAATGATAACATATGCCTCCTAATGGATGAGGCTAGGAGCATACGTACAGCCGAAATCCATCAATGTTTCTTCTATTGAGAGTGTCTTTGTAAGAGAGATTGATAGTGGGATTGTCAAGAGTTACCCATTGGAGGGAGAAGGGAACCTATAGAACCCAACCTTCCATAAGGTGTGTAAAAATAAACTATGTACAAATGAGGCAGGCAAGCCCCATGCTCGTGTCATGTAACTCAAAAAGGAATGATGTGTTGATGTAGACAATTGAAACACCCTCGGGGGTGGTCGTGATAAAGGCAAAAGACCATTCTATGGAGGAACATACTCTAAACAGTAGGCAGTGATATCTATAAGAAATATCATGGATTCTGTAGGCATTGATAGCCCAGCCAAGTTCAAAGGTGTTCGGAAAATATAAGAGATAACTGCAATAGTCGCAAAGTAAGACCCACCGTAATATGAGAAAGTGTTGAAGTCGAATGTTACGGGGGTCAATGACAGCAGGGAGCAATTGTTTTTCTCCCTGTGCCATCTGAGACCTCTCATTGGAAAGGTAATGAGAGTCAAGATACTGTCACCCTTCTGGAAACTGTGCTGATGTCAACAAAAGGGGGACATGACTCCAAGAAGCAAAGGGCTTCGTGAAATTTACTAGGTGAGATTAGGAACTGGAGGAGGTACATGGATGAAGTCAATTTGTAGGAAGACTCAAGACTAACCTTGGTTGGGGGTATATGTGAGGTATAAGTGGCTGAAACCATTCAACTAGGTCGAGTGTTAGGGGGACAACAAGACAGGGGATAAGTTGTGCCAGAGGAGGGACAAAGTGAACAAACTTAGAGGGTAGAGGTAAGTGACCTGTGGTATACTCAGACTATATGGACGATGTCAATAGGGGTAGATGATAAGGAGTGCCCCAACCAAGGGTGACATGGGTTGCGTTTGCCAAAAAAGGGAAGAAGGTCATCAAAGGTGGCGACAAAAGGAGATGTAAATGTTGGAAACAAAGGCTTTTTACAATGTACCAAATAAATAAAGAATAATTTGGGATGAGTGTACAAATATAGAAATGGGTTCCCCAATGTAATATGGTTGGGTCGGTTAGGGAACAATTTGGAGAATTGGTGGAGGGTGGGGACCCCATGGGTGGGTTTATATATGAGGTAGGTGAAATGAAGGGAAATTTGTAGAGGGGAAAACTGATTATGGATGAAATGGAGGGTTCATGATACTACGAAGGTGCAGTCAAAATAGAACCTTGAAGAGATAATTTGGGAATCTAGTGGGAAAGATAGAAAAATGAGGAGAAGGAGTATGTGGTTGATTCATGACATGATGTAAGACTATCAGGACTCCCATCCCTAAAGGGTTAAAAACCAGCATGAGTGTCACACTACAACATGGTGCTATGAATGGGACAACTCATGTGGGGGAGAGTGCTACCGGGTGACAGTACCTAGGATGCAATGGAGATGTTGGTACTGCAGAGACGGAGATGGGGATCCTAGAGGCAAATGTCAGAGGGTGTGATTGGAGATGCAAGTGAGATTCAGAGGGAATGATTACATGCCAGTGCTGATTATATACTTGAAGGGGTTGCGTTGATGTATGATGACCAAGTACCTGCACACATGAAAACCAAATACCCGATGTGAACAATATCTGAAGAGAATCGAACATACAAATATTTATTTGATAATTTTGAACATGAGCATGCATACCTGGACGGGGTATGAAAAAATGGTACCCCGATGGCTAAGGATAAAAAGTGGCCTGGGTACTATCTTGATGTAGATGATAGGATGGTGATCCCATGGCTGAAGATGGATTGAAGAATGGACACCTGGAGGTCCCAGAATGGTGATTGGAGGTTTGGCAGAAAGTCCTATATACTTTTTGACTGGGATCCCTTTTCGGGGAACGCCCCTACCAGCAGAGCTGGTGTTACCTGCGGATGTGTCATTAACAACATTGGGCCAGAGGTACTCTCGAGGGAGAAATACATGCCGGGCTCCATCGTGAGCATCAAGGCAATGGATGCTCTAGTGCATCGCTATGTAGCAACAATGATTGTGAGGGTGTATGGGTCCCTCACGACTCAACGAATCAGTGGTGGTCAGCTGAGTGTTATGGGGAGGGCACTAGCCGGTGAGAACTTTTCCCGGGGGCTTACGTTGCATGCTAGGATGGTAGGGCTGCTGGACTGATGTTGGTCCACCAACGTAAGGGACTTTGCCTTTGGGTCCATATTGGTTGCCTAGTTTTTGGAGAGGGTGCCTATGTTGCACCCTAGGATTTTATTGGGTGCTCCTAGTGCACGAGAGCCACAATTGAGGCAGTGGTCGATGATATTGGTTCGCCACAGTGGTAGCGAGGGCAGCCATTTCTTCATAGCTGAGGTGACACAGGTGTGGTGAGAGATGCCGCAGGTTATATTGTAGTATCCTTACATTGGTGTTGACTTTCGGGGTGATACGGACATGGTGTTACCTCCAGGGGAGGTTTTTGATTATCGAGGTATGTTTATTATTTTGATATGTGGATTTTTGAGATAGCATGACATGTATATTTTGTATAGATGCTTATACAGTCGTTTGGTTTTTTGTATGTGCAGATGTGGGACCTCATGGGTGCAAGGTTGAGCTGCTGAGAGCGCCGGCTCGGCAAGAGCTGAGGAGACCACCGCAGGGAGGGCTGTGGGTAGGAGAGAGATATCGACGTGAGGTCGCTGAGGCGAGACCAGCTGAGGATGAGAGAGAAGTAAGGAGATGTCATTTTGATGACCCAGGTGCCGGGCCATTGCATGCTCCTCTAACGGACGTCGGGGGAGAGTTTGAGGATATTCTCCACTGCCTGGAGGTATTGCTACAGGTCGTGCCTAAGGGCATGTGGTCGCGTATCCAGGATGAGGGCATCCTGGAGCAGTGTGTGGGATTTCTGCTGCCGTGGCCGGCTGTGGTGCGGTGAGTAGCAGTAGCATGTGCTGCTATGACCAAATGGTTACCTCCCGATCCGGAGGGACCAGTAATCGGTGGGGGACCACCGCCTGAGGGAGGGGTAGGAGGTGGTGCTCTAGAGGCACCTTGAGTGTCACTCTATGCATTTTTGTATTTTTGTATATAGGCGGGTGCACCCATTTTGGTGTAGTGGCACCAGTTTTGTACCGAGGTGCTTCACTGGCCTGCGGATGTTTGTATATTTGTATGTAAACATTTTGATGGCACTGTGGAATGATTTATATATATATATATATGAGTATACATTTTGGGGTCTATGTGATGTTTACATGTGTTTGTAAATGTGTTGATGATGTCTAATCTATATATGTTGTGACAGGTTTTTGATAGTTTTATGTATGTGTAGAGGTATCTTGATGTGATATATGCCAGTCTAACACAATGTTAGCTAAGTTATCTGTAATTTGATTCAATTGTCTTGGAATATGTGTAAATGTAATGAAATCAAAATGTCGAGATAAAAGTCTAACTTGCAGGTATTTGTGAAAGAGGCAAGGATCGCGGACGCGATACACATTGTTGAGCTGGAGAACGACTAGTTGAGAGTCAAGAAAGAAGATGAGGTGACAAATACGATGATGTGGGCATCAGCGAGGATGCCAATGATGGTAGGGTATTCGGCTTGGTTGTTGGTGGCTAAACCCAAACATATGCCGCTAGAATGGAGCATTTCATGTGAGGGGGCACAGAGGGCCCAAGCTGCCGAAGCAAGATTTTGTGTCCAATGGCTGGCATCATCAGCGTAACCGATGTGGTAGACTAGTGGAGGAAGCATCTTTCAATAGCACAAATGATAGTTTAGATGTGAGGGATGGAAAAAAGATTAAAAACACTATAAACAAAATAACCTAAAGTAGAATGGTTATGCTTAGGCATAAAATTTCTTTAAGTATAACTCGTTGATGGGTTCTTTGAAAGAGAGGCCTTCGGGAGAGGCTAGGATGTATGTGCCTTTGGTTAGGCAATGTTGGATAATGTAGGGGCCATGCCATAGTGACTCAAATTTTCCATGACCAAGGGTATCGTGAGTGATATCATAAGCAAGGACGAGGTCGCCTTCGTGAAATGAGCGGAGATTGACATGGCGATCAAAGGTGGATTTTGACCATTTTTGGCTGCCTCATTGTTTTGTAATGAAGATAGATGATATTCATCCAAGGATTATAAGTGTAGCAAGTGCTGATCCATTGGAGTAGTGTCGGGTAATAACTCAATTACAGTGTTTAAAGTGGGAATTTCACACTTGATGGGAAGAGTGGCCTCAACCCCATGGACTAGATGAAATGGTGTGAAACTAGTGGCCATTTTCACGGTCGTACGGTAAGCCCATAGCACGGAAAATAACATATGGTGCCAATTGGTATTATGTTTATTAACCGTGTTCTATAACATGGTCTTGAGGACCTTGTTAACTACTTCAACCTATCTATTAGACTGAGGGTAATATGGTGAGGCAAACTCATGGGAGAATCCTAACCGAGATGAGAGTTCGATGAAAATCTTATTCTCAAAGTGTTTCCTGTGATAAAAAACTAGTTGGAGTGGTACTCCAAGGCGGGATATGACGTGGTTAAAGAAAAAAATGTTGTGGTGTCAGTGGTGTTGTTGAAGGTGGGCATAGCTTCAACCCATTTTTGTGAAGTAATTGACTACAACAACAATGTATTTGTGTCCATTGCTAGATGGGGGATTACAAGTCATGAAGTCGATGCCCCATTTACAAAAGGGGTCGGTAGTAATGACTGGGTGAAGAAAAGCAGGTGGTGCTCATGCTTTGTTGGCGTAAAGCTGACATTTCTCACATCACTTCACGGCATGAATGCAATCGTGAAATAATGTAGGCCAAAAATAACCTGCTCAGATGATTTTCTGAGCAATGGAAATTCCCGAAAGATGGCCCCCACATGCACCGCTATGGCAGTCGTTCAAGACTCTATCGGCCTCGTCAATAGTCAAGCATTGACAAAGTATGGTGTCGACCCCTCACCAGTATAATATGTCTCCGATGAGGAGGTAGCGGGGGGCTTGGTGGTGAATATGACGACGATCATCTCATGAGAGGTGGTTACCAAACTTTTGGGTTTGGAGGTATATGAGGAGGTCATCGTACCAAGGATCATCCAAAGTGATGTAAAGGAGATGTTCGTCGTGGAAGTCGGTATTGACGGGGGCACTGGTAGTATCAGAGGGGAAGGTCGTGAAAAGTTCAGCGAGGATGAGAGCTTTCTTGCTCTTGGGTGTTGAGAATTCAAGATTTTACTCTTGAAGGATAATGATCCATCGGGCAAATTTGCCATTAATTTGCCGACGACTGAGAAAGTATTGCATAGGGTTGGAATCTGCTATGACCTTAGTCATGCGAAGCAGAATGTAATGACGCAGTTTCTGGACTGCAAGGACAACTGCAAGGGTTAGTTTCTCTTCGTGTTTATACTTCAGGGGTGGCCTTGAGAGGTTATTACTAATGTAGTAAATGACATGCTCACGATTGTCATCACCAATTTGAATGAGAACTCTTTCTACTGAGACAACTGATACTGATATGTAGAGGATATAGTCATGATTATGGTCAGGTGAACTAATTAAAGGGGTGTTAGACAATGCCATTTTAAGATCATCAAATTCTTTTTGGGCATGTTCATCCTAGTGAAATGGGATGTCATGGCGTAGTAGGTGAAGGAAACAATGTGCACGAGTGGCGTAGTCTAGGACAAATCACCGTAGAAAGTTAGCTTTTCCTTGTAGGCTCTGGAGTTGACGTAAATTCTGGGGAGGTGGAATTTTTCTAATGGCTTGGACTTTGAGGGGGTCCACGATAATACCACTTTGGGAAATGATGAATCTGAGGAGGTTCCTTGCAGTGACGCAGAACACACACTTGAGGGGTTTCAAGAGAATGTTGTATTGACGACACTGTTGGAAGATGATCCATAAATCATCAAGATGTTGGGTGCATTTCTTGGATCGAGCTGTGAGGTTGTCCATGTATGTGAGGATGATATGAGCCAGATCATGAAAAATATATGTCATAGCCCGTTGGAAAGTTGTGCCATCATTCTTTAAGCCAAAAGGCATGACACAATATGAAAAAGTACCCCAAGGGATAGTGAATGTGGTTTTGTACTGATCGGATGGGTGAATTTGGATTTGATTATAACCAGAGAAACCGTCCATGAAGGATAGAGCCTCGTGGCCTGCGCAGTCGTTGATGATTTGATCGATGAAAGGCATTGGAAAGTTGTCTTTGGGACATGCGTGATTGAGATCACGAAAGTCGGTGCAGACGTGGATAGTGCCCTGTTTTTGGTTAACGGGTACAGAGTTGGAAACCCATGATGTATAGGCGATGGGGTAGATGAACCCAGCCGCGTGTAATTTGTCAATCTCGGCTTTGATGGATACTGCTTTGGATGGGTGTAACAATCGCTATTTTTGACGAACTGGTGTAATGTCAGGCCAGGTGTCGATGCAATGTTCGATGATAGAGGGATCAAGGCTAGGCATTTATGTGTATGACCAGGAAAAAATATCCCGATATTCTTGGAAGAGGGTTGTATAGGCGGTGGTTTTTTGAGGAGTGCAAGCGACGCTAATGGTGATTTCCTCGATGACTCCATTTTTGATGGAAATGTCAATTTTGATGGTTGGGGAAATGTTGGCCATGTTTCCTTCTTCAAACGCATCAGGGGTAGGAATGGGGTTGTTGAACCAATCGATATGCCCTGATGGGATACAATCCTTGGTTTCAACCATGTATATGGGGTGTTGGTTAGGAGGCGTGGAAGCTTCCTATGGAAAGAAGAGTGCTCGGTGGTGTAGTGCATCCCATGGGTAGTCGAGGGTGTTTAACTCTTCAATTATGTCCTCATAATAGTGGAATTGGAAAGAAAACAAGGGATCGTAAAGAGTGATATCGGTGACTGTCGTCGTGTGGTTGTACATTGGTGATGAAGAAACAGGGGGAATGACGCAATGAGATTGCGATGGTTTGCTCGACATAAACCAAATATCGAAGTACTGAGGAGTAATCATGGTAGTTGGATGTAAAATTTCCGTAGGGAAATGAATGGGAGAATTGGGGGGATTTGGGGGTGAATCCTCGGATAAGTCATCCAAGAAAATCAGAGGCATCGGGAGTGCCTCAGGTTCCGGAGAAATGTTATGAAGAATCTCTAGTGATGAGGTAAGGTCAACCATCGATTTTGTAGGGGTTTGAATCAGGGTCAATTGGCATTGCTTATATTTAATGATCATAGGACATTGGTATGTAAAATGATCTAAGGATTCACATAGAGAGCAAGGGCATCTCATGCGTTCATTGACTGAAGTTGAGACATAATGGATGTCAGTGATTTTTGGGAGGGATGATGTAGCTAGGTTGGGTTCGTTCTGGAAGCTTTGGTGCACTGCAACTAATGTCTGTCAAAAGCGCGACAGTGTTGGCCAATGGTGTGTATAATGGCCATATTCTGAACATATAGTGCAAGACAATTTGGTTCGCATCCCTTTACTACTTGAGTGAGGGGCGGTGGCGGAAGTACTTTCTACAGTGGTGAGTGTTGATGGTGTTTGACTGAGTGGAATCAGGTTCCGTAACTTAGGTAGAGATGGGAAGTTGCTAGTTTGGTGTCCATCTTTCTCACATAGCACGCAAGGGGGTTGGATGCGCAGGGGAAGTGGAGTTGTGGGCTCCTTCTTCTTTCGCCTACCCCCAGCTGTGGCAGGGAGGTTAGTGAGTGGGGGTGTAGAGGGTATGGTGGGAGTGAGTATGGGAATCGTCATTGGGATTCCTTCCATTTGGGGGGGAAGGGATGGTTGAGGGACCGTCTCTGGTGGATGTAAATACCAAACTGGAATTGGTAACACCATATTAGGGAGGGTAACAATTGTGGCTACTTGGAAAGCTTGTACACTGGGTGGGGGGTAAAAGAAGGGGATTTGAGTAATGGCTTGGGGAACTGTCTCCCAAACTAGGATATGGCCTTGGGGAGAGGTGAAATCATGGACTCGTGGAGTTGACGAGTTCACAGGAGGCTCGTGAGGGGAGAGATATGTGACTAGCAGGACGTCGGATATGATAGAAGCCTCTATAGGAGGAAGGGTATCCTCTATGTCAGTTCCGTTGGATGATACGATGCATACTTGATTGGAAGGATGAAGGAGTGTTGGTGCACCATTGTAAGTTCCTAACAATGATGGGTCTTTGAAAATTTTGGGACCCATTTCGATGAGTGGGTATGAGTCATGACTCGTGTGGATGAGAGGAAGAATGTTATCGATGTTGGCAAAAGGGTTAGGCTTGTAATGTGAGACTTGGTCAATGGTAATGATCTTCCCGTTATGGGGGAACATCATCATTCAAAAGACAGAAGAGGCAACTACCTTCATAGTGTACATGGAGCTATGACCGAACAAGATATTATAATCAAGTGGGGTGTCGATAACTTCAATGTCGATGAGAATAGTATTGCCCCCCGAGTTCTATGAGGACATTTTGGAAGAGCCTTTTAGGAGACGATGGTCATCCGTCATAAGCTCTTAAGGTAATGGCAGAGGGGATGAGTTTGGGGGAACCAAGTTTCTGCCATACAGATTTGGACATGATGCATATGGATGCACCTTCATTGATGATGCATCGATGAACTGTGATGTTTCAAATTTTTATTGGGATTTGAAAAGCGATCAAAGTAGGAAGGCGGGGTTCTCTGCTGTCGAGATCAAATGTGATGAGTTGGGTATCCGCTATGTTGACTTCCCCCAAGGCAAAAAGTAATGATTTCCAGTGAGTGGGACAAGTTTGAAGGACTTCTAAGATTGACATGGTAGCCGGGGATTGTGCTAATTCATCAACCAAGCTGTAATTATGAGTCGCCCTAGCCTGGGGGTTGTGGACATTCCGATGCAATGGGATGCGAGGGATGCAAAGAGGTGTTTCGGCAGTAGGGAGAGGGTGTACCAATGGGGGTCTCGTTGGTGTTGGGTTTTTTTGGGGGGGAATGGGAGGAGACTCAGCGGGTGCACGATATTGATGATTATGTGTTTGCAGAAGGATTTCTTCCTCACTGGTGAGGAGGATAGTACAATCTGCAAGATTTTTTGGTTTGAGGTACTGTCCCAACTGATGTGGGGTAGGTTGCATGTCTTGTTGGGTGTTCATCACACCTTGGTGTTGAATGGGATTCTGCAGCACATCTAGGGGGGGTTGTTGCACGTATTGTTGTGGGGCCTGTTGAGGGGCAGGCAATGCTGGAGGATGTGGTAGACTGCTTGAGTCTTTCAGTTGTTTAAAATCAACAATTTGGGGACAATGATGAGTATAATGACCAAACTCACCGCAAAGGGCACAAGGGAAGGTGGTTTTAATAGTATTTTTATTTCTCCCTTGATGCTTGTTGTTGTTTCCCCCCTGAGGGTTTTGATTCCGTTGGTTCTGGTTGCCCCCAGTAGTTTGGTTTTTTTTGGGTTGATTCCTACCTTGACCTGGGTTGTTATTGTTCCTTTTTCTTCCTTTCTTTTCGGCATTTTTGGACGGGTGGGTCAGATTTTCCATATTCAGCTGTTTGAAATTTTGATATTGCTGAATAGGAGAGGGTTGAACAAAATTTACCCCAGCGTGAGGGTGTGGGGGTGCCATGGGCTATGGAGGACTAGGAAATGGAAAGTATGGATTCTATGGGAGTTGTGATCTGTAAGTTACATAGGAAGGCATGGTGATTTTGCTAGTACTTAGAGTATAAGTTGAGGTAGAAGGGATACCACAACTTGTTTGGATAGGTGGGTGCATTGAGGGTGCTAGCGGTGGACCACTAATGGGTGTAGGAATAGCAACAGGGTATGGATGTTGATAAGGGGGTGGGGGGTAATAAGAGGTTCCCCCATATGCCAATGGATATTGAGGTGTGCTATACATTGGTGGTGGTTGGGGTTGAGGACTGTGGTGTGTGGTATTACCAATCAATCCGTCTGTTGAGTGAGACATCCCAGGTTTGTCTTGACCGAATGGCATGGATTTTGGGAGATAAGGAAGTACTATGTATAAGTACCCTGATTGTGAATAGATGAGGTCATATTGTTGATCCTTACTGATGTCTTATTCTTTGGATTGAGGGAAGGTGGAAGATACATCTTTACTGAGGAGAGAGACAAGTGATCTAAGAAACCAATCAGGACACTGTTGTTTGGTGGTTTCATCTTTGCACAAACTATGTCGTCTACGCCACTCGTGAATGTGATTAATGATATGTGTGGCTGAGGTTTTCTTGGAATTATAGATTAGTCAAGACCATTGTCGTGACGAATTGGTAATTGGAAGAAGGTCAAAAATTCTTTGGCCAAGGACTCGAAAGTCACATGGGATCCCGATTTTTCGTCTACATACCATTTGGATGATGGGCTAGTGAGTGTGCGTTGAAATAATTGTAGTTTGATGGAATCATCCATAATGCTATTGGAATAGCACCATAGGTGGAAAGTCATGACATGGTTGGCAGGGTCATCTCCCGCCTTTCCTTCAAATTTGGGGATGTATGAAGGTAGTATGGTAGGCATTGCAAGTCATGTGGGGTCATGCAATATAAGATCATTGGTGAGTTTGCTTAGATCTGGTATGTTAAGAGAGGCCAAATATGGCATCTGTAGTGGGGGTGGAGGATTAGCTCCAGCCATGGTGTGAGTGTGTTGTGAACCTGAACCTTGAGGGGGGCTAGATGGGTTAGTACTTCCCCCTTGAGAGGAAGTTGGCCCTCCACTTCCATTTATTATAAGAGAGGGAGTGGACGGAGGGACTTGGGAAGTGGACCCAAGTAATGTGGAACCAAGCAAAGCTGATCCTAAGATAGTGGAACTCACAGGATATGTGTGGCGATATTTCTCAATAGCCACACAAAATCCAATCAAGGTGCAATTGCAGCCCACAACTGCCACCTGGGTAGATGTCCTAAAATTTGGTCACTAGGTACCTCGATCAAAGTGCGTCATTTAGATTTTCAGCCTAAGAAATGGGTCATGGGCTGGATCCCGTCCAAGAGGTAGGTGCCTCAAGGGGGGATGCACAGAACAACCGAACCTTGGCCTTCAACCCTTCATGGGTATCTCCCTACCTTATGGTGTTAGGAACACTTGACTTGGGGGATTTTCAGTTCCCTATTTGAAAACTTCTATTGTTTTGACAATGTGAGAACCAAATAACGGGGAGTTATTTGGATGCCTCTCCCCGAAATCCTACCTAGACTAAAAAATTTCTTTTGGCACCTCCTCTGGAGGAAAACTTAGTGAGTTTTTAGAAAAAATTTAGATGTAGTTGTTTAAGAGGTTGGGGGTGTGAACCAACCTCGTTGAATTTAAATGGGAGTGGATAGTTTCATCAAGAAAAGGGTGGGGTGTTTTGGAATCCCTTTGGAGGAAACTTACTTTGACCTCCACGTTTTCGAGAAGAAAACTATGTGAGTGATAAGTGACTTTTGTGTGTGAATGAGTGAAAGTTTGCCAATGTTTTAATGAATTAGGTGTCACCTTGCTGCATCTAGACTTCACTTGGTCCTTACAAGTGTTGATTACCTAATTAACTAAGTGCCTTCGATACAACCTTGTGTAATTCAAAGGTCCCTAGGAAACTAGCATGTGGACATGTGGGTCCTTTACTATTCCTTTAACTTCCTATTGTGATTTAATCTAAGAAAAGCTTTGAAACTGTCCTATATTGTGATCATGTGGACATGTATGGGCCCGTTACAAAACCTTTAAACTTCCCTAGTGTTTTAATCTAAGAAAGTAAATTTCAACACTATCCTATCTTTGTAGCATGTGGGCATGTATGGGCTCGTTACAATCTTAAGATGTGTTTGAAAAAATAAACCAAGAGGAGTCACAAGAGGGGATATTGTCCTCTCCTAAAGGTTTTAATCTTCTTAAGGGAGATGAAATTGTCCTACAATCTTTTTCTGATTCTCAAGGTCGCTCGGAAGCACAAGAGAAGAGCATACTAAGCGATTGTTATCCAACTTCTAGTCCCAATGCAAGTTTTATGTGATTTAGAAATGATTCCAATTTATACTTTTAGTCAAAGAAAGTCATCCATGTGGCTAAAATGAAAGAAAAAGAGGAAATAATGATTTTAAACCCCCTAAGTGCCTATGTGTTTTGACTAATCCCTTTATATGAAGAGGGGACTACATGTGGTGCAGCTTACAACATGCATGAAATCACTTTTAAGAAGGCTAACGGCCTTCCCCAAATCTCAAAAAACCTTACAATGTGTATTTTTTGCATAGGTACATGGGTCCCAGAGTAGACAGAGGTGCACTGAGCGCCTGTGGGCAGACTGAAACAAGCTTATGGGCACAGGTGCGCAAAACAAAACTGTGACTTAAGAACATGTGCACACGATGCATGTCCATGGGCCAAAAAACTCACGCACAACTAACACACAACTGTGAAAGAGAATTCTGGATGGAATTCTCTAAATTCAACTTGGAATTGGATGTTTTGCAGGTCGACTTGGGCCGATTAATGCACCTACAGGTTAAATAAATCAAAAGAAGAGCTATAAAAACCCAAATGTGGTAGGAAATTGATACCTTTCCCTGGTGGAGTCACCAATCTGTTGTGCCTCTTTCGTCACCTTAGTGAGTGAAATAGAGGTTCTTTTAAGCTTAGTTGGGTTTGCTAAATAGGAAAACTATAAGGAAAAGGGTTAGAGAAAGAAATATAAAAGAACAACTAAGAATTAAAATAAGAAATAAAATAACAACTAAACTAATGAGGATAGGGACATAAGGACAAAAGAAACAATAAGACCCATGTCACCAATGGTAAGGTTTATATCAGTGAAAGAAAACACCAATAAGAAAGAGGGATATGAGTCCCTTCTTCCTCCAAGGGTGGGCTCTTGGACCCCCACAAATAATCTCTTATTACAACTTTGAATGAAAATGGTGAAAGAATTCTTTGCTAATCCACTCAAGGGGTGAGATGGATTGCCCAATGTAATGGTGCTAGTATACTCTTAATGAGAATAGAGGATTCCTCAAGAGAATAGTAGCAACATAAATTTGTTATTGAATTCCTTAAAAAATGAAGTGCACCCATGGCCTTTTTATAGCACCTCTTTGAGGTATTATGCAACCAACTTGTAGTGTGTAAAGAGGCTAATTAGGGCATTTTTAGGTCTCTGACCAGCCACCCAGTCGAATCTAGTCTAGATTTGAGTGTCAAATCTACTTGGAAGATGAACCAGAAGTGGGTGGGAGGCCGACCACTCTCATAAATGCGTCGTTCTCAGATGTATGCGGCTTTTAGCGACCACAGTCGTGCATCGGGTGCATGTGCGTTTTTCTCGTGTTTTTGTTTTGCGCATGTTCGTGTTCGCCCTGTGTAGTCATAGTGCACTTTAATTTTGTCATTGATTATATAGTTTTTGACCCTTTGGAAATTCTTTTGTGGTAATTTTGGTCCATGGGTGACCTCATAACTATTTGACGATGTTGAATTCTTGTAACCATTTGCAGACAAAATTTTAGTGATAACACTCAGGATTTTTGAAAACCTACCATAGAGTCAAGAAGGATTTTTTTTGGGATGGCCTTAAAACTGATGTTCAAAGGCTTGTGGCATAATGTTTGGTTTTCCAACAAAATAAGGTGGAAATAGTTAAGACCCCAGGTCTTTTACAACCATTAGCCATCTGAAGTCAGTGCTGGGAGGAGGTTTCCATGGATTTCATCACAAGGTTACCAAAGTCTGAAGGAAAGAGTGTCATCATGGTGATTTTTGTTAGATTGACCAAGTACACACACTTTTGTGCACTCTCTCATCCCTTCAAAGCTATTATAATTTCCACCATATCCAGGGAGACAGTTCAAAAGCTACATGGCAATCCAAATATTATTGTAAGTGACAGAAATACCATCTTCACTGGACATTTTTGGAAAAAAATATTTTATTTTTTGGGTACTCAATTGGCTCATAGCTCATGCTATCATTCTCAATCTGATGGACAAACTGAGATAGTGAACAAATGTCTGGAAGGATACCTTCGTTGCTTTGTCTCTGATAAACAAACACAATGGTTCAAATGGTTACCCTTGGCAGAATGGTGCTATAACACTTCCTTTCATACTAAAAAAAAAATGACACCATCTATGGCACTCTATGGATACCACCCTCCTTCCATCACTTCTTCTCTAAAAAAAAAATCTAAGGTTCAAGCAGTGGAAGATCACATCAAGCATCAAGAACAAGTTCTCCAAATCTTAAATGATAACCTGACCATGGCACATAATCGCATGAAACAACAAGAAGATCAACATCATAGTGAAATAAGTTTTGAAGTAGGGGATTGGGTGTTTTTAAGACTACAACCATACAAATAGATGTCCCTCAATCAAGCCAAGAAGGATAATAAATTATCACCAAATTACTATGCCCTTATAAGGTGTTGCAAAAGATTGGTACTATGGCATACAAATTGGAGTTGCCTACATCTTCATGAGTACACCCAGTTTTCCATGTTTCATGCTTAAAGAAGGTTATAGGCAACAAGATCCCAGTTCAAACTATATTGCTAGAACTTGACAAGAAAGGAAAAATCATATTGGAGTCTGAAGCCATCACTGACACAAGAATTCTCCAGCTAAGGAATAGACCCATTTCAGAGTATCTCATTAAATGGAGGAAACTACCGTCTAAAGATTCCACTTGGGAAGATGAGTCTTTTATACAGAAGCATCCATAGTTAATCAAGCATTGCGAACAACACTTGTCTCAAAGAGAGGGGCATGTTAAGCCCTAATATTGGTTCATTACCCCTTAATTGGGGCATATTACATTAGTAATGTTATTTTAGTTATGTCAGCTTTATTCCATTAGTTGTAATTATACCTCCTAGTCTCCTATATATACCAAGAAGACATTTTCATTTGGAATCATCTTGTACTTAAATATTTATGTGGGGTAAAAGGAGGTTTCCCCCTCAAAGAGGTCTATTATCTGAAATTATCTATTTTTCAAGGCGTTGAGTACTTATTCTGAGGTTTTTCTATGCTATATTGATATTTGGTTCTTAACATATAAAGTCACGGTAAAAGAGATAAAGGCTAGCCTAAGTTTAGGATAAATCATTCAAATGTGGATCATCTTGTTACCTTTAGGATCATTGTAGAGGAGTTCTGCAATACTAAAACCAATCTTTTTGTTTCTTTGTTGACTTTGTAAAATATTTTGACATGGTTCCTACGAAAAACCTTTGGAATAGGTTGGAAGAGATAAAAGTGCCTCTCGAGTTGAGGGTTTCTACAATAAGGATGTATGAGAATGTTATTTCTAAGATTAAAAAAATTGAGCCTGGTAAAAAGAGATTCAATACAATATCATAGTCAAACAAGGTTGTCCCTTGTCGCCTACCCTTTTTGGAATTTACATTGACAAGTTAGAAGATTGCTTGGAAAAATAAGGTTGTGTCGGCCCTACTCTCACTGGTATAGTCATCAATATTCTTATTTATGACGATGATATAGTTATTATGGCAAGGAGTCCCCATGATCTTGAAAGCCAACTAAGAATCCTCAAGGATATTTTCTCCAATATGGGTATGACTATTAATACTGATAAGACTAGGGTCATGATTATTAAATCCAATAAGATCCCTTATGAGACCTTTGTATATGACAAAAAAAACTTGGAGGAAGTGACTTCATACAAATATCTTGGAAGTGACTTCATACAAATATTAACCACAAGATCAACTAGAATTATAAAATTGAGAAAAGGATTATTGGAGGATATAAAGATAATTATGGGCTTGAAAAAAATTGTAAATAAGATTATCTTTGGAGTTGGGATAAGAAGAAACTCATCTTTGAGACTCTTGTTGTTATCACTGAAATTTCATCCGCAAATGGTTACAAGAATCCAACATCTTCAAACAACTATGAGTTCACCCATGGACTAAAATTACCAAAAAACATTTCCAAAAGGTCCAAAACTATACAACCTATTATAAAATCAAGATGCGCTATGACTACACAAGGTGTATGTGCACATGTGACATCGAGAAATGAAGGAAAAGTGCACATGCAAACGATGCGCGACTGTGGACGCTAAAAGCCACACACATACCTAAGAATGACACATTTATGATGTTGGTCAGCTTCCCACCCACTTCTGGTTCAACTTCCAAGTCGATTTGACATCCAAATCTCAGCTTGATCCGGCTGGGTAGCTGGTCAAATACCTAAAGGTGCCCTAAACAATCCCTTTTCACACTAAAAGCTAGTTGCACAATACCTCAAAGTGGTGCTATAAAACAAGGCCATGGGTGCACTACATTTTCAAGGAATTCATTTGCAAGGTTATGATGCTACTATTCTCTTGGAGAAACCTCTTTTGTCATCAAGAGCATACTAGAACCATTGCATTTGGGCAATCCACCTCACCTTTTGAGTGGGTTAGATTGGGATTCTTTCACCATTTCTTTCAAGTTTTCAAGTTGTAAGAAGAGCTCAATCTTGGGGGTCCAAGAGCCCTCCCTTGGAGGAAGAAGGGACCGAAAGTCCCCTTTCTCTTTGGTATTTTATTTTCACTAATACAATCCTTTCCATTGGTGACATTATTCTTGTTTGTTTCTTGTTCTTATGTCCTTATGCACAATAAGTTTAATTGTTTTTTCCTTTCCTAGTTTAATTCTTAGCTCAGTCTTTTATGTTTATTCTTCTAACCCTTTCTTTTACTGTTGTCTTTCTTAGCTAACCCAACTAAGCTTGTAAGCACCTCTATTTTGCTCATTTAGGTGACAAAAGAGGCACAACAAATTGGCAACTTCACTGGGGAAAGGTATCAATTTCCTACCCCATTTGGGCTATTTTAGCTCTTCTTTTTACTTAATTAACCTGCAGGTACCATAACCGGCCCAAGCCGACCTACAAAAAATCAAATTCAAAGCTGAGTTGAGAGAATTCCATCTGGAATTTTCTTCACGGTCATGTGACAGTTATGTGCAGGTTTATTGGCCCACAGTCGTGCATCGTGTGCACGTGCACCAAAAGAACTGCATTACTCCGCACCTTCTGCGCACTTGCACTCAAAAATCTTTTTCAGTTCACGCATTGGTGCTCAGAGCACCTCTTTCTAGTATGAAACCTATGCACTTGTGCAAAAAGCACACATTGTAAGCTTTTATGATCTATTGAAGGCTCATAACCTTCTTAAAGATGATTCCATGCATGTTGTAATCTACACCACACTTACAATCCCTCTCATATAAAGGGATTAGTCAAAACACATAGGCACTTAGGGGTTAAAAATCATTATTTTTCTTCTTTTTTCTTTTTATTTTTCCACATGGATGGCTTGCTTTGACTAAAAGTTGGAATCATTCTACATCACATATAAAACTTGCATTGGGACTAGAAATTGGATATCAAATGTTGAGTATGCTTTTCTCTCTTGCTCCAAAGTGATCTTGAGAATCAGAAAGAGGTTGAAAGACAATTTCATCTCCCTTAAAAAGATAAAATTTTTAGGAGAGGACAATAGCCCCCTCGGGACTCCTCTTAGTTTATTTTTCAAGCACATCTCAAGATTTTAATAGGCCCATACATGCCCACATGCTACAAAGATAGGATAGTGTTGAAATTTACTTTCTTATATTAAATCACTAGGGAAGTTTAAAGGTTTTGTAACGAGCCCATACATGCCCACATGATAACAATATAGGATAGTTTCAAAGCTTTCTTAGATTAAATCACATTAGGGAGTTAAAGGAATAGTAAAGGACCCACATGTCCACATGCTAGCTTCCTAGGGACTTTTGAATTCCGCAAGGTTGTACCAATAACATTTAGCTGAATAGGTAATCAAAGACTTGTAAGGACCAAGTGAAGTCCACATGCAGTAAGGTGACACCTAATTCATTAAAAAATTAGCACACTTTCACTCATTCACACACAAAAGTCACTTCTCACTCACATAGTTTTCATCTCGAAATGTGGAGGTTGAAGTGAGTTTCCTCCAAAGGGATTCTGAAACACCCTAGTCTTTTCTTGACGAAACTATCCACTCCCACTTAATTTCAACGAGATTGGCTCACACTCCCAATATCTTAAACAACCGCATCTAAATTTTTTTCAAAAACTCACTAAGTTTTCCTCCACATGAGGTGCCAAAATAAATCTTTTAGTCTAGGTAGGATTTCGGGGATAGGCATCCAAATAACTCCCCATTATCTGGTTCTCACATTTTCAAAAAAATAGAAGTTGTCAAATAGGGAACTTTAAATCCTCCAAGTCAAGTGTTCCTAACACCATAAGGAAGAGAGATATCCATGAAGGGTTGAAGGTCGAGGTCCGGTTTTTGTGCATCCCCCCTTGAGGCACCCACCTCTTGGATGGGATCCAGCCCGTGACCCATTTCTTAGGCCGAAAATCTAAATGCTGCACTTTGACCGAGGTACCTAGTGACCAAATTTTAGGACATCTACCCAGGTGGCAATTGTGGGCTGCAATTGCACCTTGATTAGATTTTGTGTGGCTATTGGGAAATATCGCCAGTTCTTTCAGGATATGCTCCCTCTTCTTTTGATTATAACTGATTGCTTCATCCTTCACTAGTTTCTCTTTCGATGGCTTCAGACCCCTCTGTCGAGTGCTATTGGAAGGTCCAGTGCTATTTTGAGAGGAAGGACATTACGTATTTTATGACACCAACATTTGTTTTCTTTGTTCCCCCACGTGGAAAAAATCCACCTATCCACATATATGCTTCTTTAATCAAAACACTTTATGTATGATGCCCTTCTGATTACATTTGATTTGGATATATATCGTGTGAAGTTCAAAAAATTGCCACAAAATCTCTTGTTTATTTATTACTCTCACCACCATTCACACACATTCACTTATCTAGTCAGACATTATAAGGGATCCATAGGACCCTCGTCATTCCAGACGCTTGCTAAATCTCCCTCCTATTCTAGTGGGAGTTCCTAGTCTTTCCAACTCATCAAATCCACCTTCTCACACTCCTGTGAGTGCCACTATTTTGGGATCAGCTTTGCTTGGTTCCACCTTACTTGGATCCAATTCCCAAGGTCCACCTTCCACTCTCTCTCCTTTACATGGAAGAGGGGGGGCAACTTCCTCTAAAGGGGGAAGTACAAACCCACCTAGTCCCCTCCAAGGGTCAGGTACTTAGAACACTCACATTATGGCCGAAACTAATCCTACACCATCCCCCCATGTGCCATATTTAGCCTCCCTCAACATACCGAATCTGACTAAACTCACCAATGATCCCATATTGCACAACCCCACATGGCCTGCAATCCTTACCAAACTCCCTTCAGACATCCCCAAGTTTGAAGGAAAAGCAGAAGATGATCCTGCCAACCATATCATGACATTTCACCTATGGTGTTTTTTGAACAACATCATGGATGATTCCATCCAATTGAGGTTATTTCAACATACACTCACTGGCCCATTGGCCAAATGGTATGTTGAAGAAAGATCTGGGTCCCATGTGACTTTTGAATCCTTGGCCAAAGCATTTTTTACCTTCTTTCAACTACCTGTTCATCATGAAAATGGCCTTGAACTACTCTCAGATTTCAAACAAACCGCCTCTACACATATTTCCGACCACATCCACGAATGGCCAGTGATGTAGCCTCTGCAAAGCTGACACTACCCCCCAACAGTGTCTCAATTGGTTCCTCAAATCACTTGTTTCCCTTCTTACCAAATATGTGGCCGCCACCTTCCCCCAGACCAGAGAAGAAGCCATTAGTAAGACCCAATAGTTCGAACTCATCTACGCCCAGTCTAAATACCTATACATGGTACTCTCGGACACCCCAAAACCTGTGCCATTTGGCCAAGACAAACCTAGGATGTCTCATTCCGTAGACGGATTGATTAGTAACACTACACACCACAAACCACCGCCTCAACTACCACCCATGTATGGCTCACCTCAATATCCGTCGGCATATGGAGGAATCCCTTATTATCCACCTCAACCTTATCAACAACCATACCCTATTGCCCTGACTCCACCCATAAGTGGACCCCCATCGACACACCTAAACCACCCATCTACCCAACCAAGTGTTAGTACTCCCTCTACCTCAGCCTATACCCTAAGCAGTAGTGAAAGAACCATGCCCTCCTATGTACCTTATGGAGCATCACCTCAACATAATCCGTACTTTCCATTTTTTGGCCCCCTATAGCCTATGGCTCCACCACAAGGACCACCACACGTTGGGTTTAATTTTGTTCAACCCTCTCCCATTCAACAATATAGAAATTTTGAACAACTGAACATGGAAAATCCACCCCATCAATCGAACAATACCAGAAATAAAGGAAAAAATTGGAACAATAATAATACGGGACCAGGATGGAACTAGAACCAACCCTAGCAGAACCAGTCTGTCGGGGGCAACCAAAACTAGGGGAATCAAAACCCCCAAGGGGGAAACAACAACAAACATCAATGAAGGAACAACAACAATGTTAGGACCACCTTCCCTTGTGACCTTTATGGTGAGTTTGGTCACTATACTCACCATTTCCCCCAAATCGTTGACTGTAAATGGATGAAATATTCTGTGAATGGACCATGTCCCGCTTGCACCTTAGCAGGTCCCACAACAATATGTGTAGCAACCCCCCCCAGCTATACTACAAAACCCCATCCCACACCAAGGGGTCATAAATGCCCAACCAAACATGCAGCCTACCCCACCACAGTTGGGATAGTATCCCAATACGAGCACCTCTGTCGATCACACTATCCTCCTCACTAGTGAGGAAGAAGTCCTTTTGCAAGCCCGCAGTCATCAATATAGAACACCCCCTACACCTGATCCCACCACCTCGAAAGAAATTCCAGTCACAACAGGATCCCCTCTCATAATTCCTTTCCCTAATACCGAAACCTCCCTTCGTATTCCCTGCATCCCATTGCGCAGGAATGTCCACAATCCTCAAGCTAGGGCAACTCATAATTACAGTTTTTTCAATGACTTGGCACAATCCCTAGTTTCCATGTCAGTCTTAGAGGTCCTTAAAACTTGTCCCACCCAGTAAAAGTCCTTACTTTCTACCCTGGGAGCAGTCAACCCGACCGATACCCGACTCATCACATTTGACCTTGACAATAGAGAAACTCGCCTCCCTACTCTTATTGCTTTTCAAATCACTGTAAAAATTTGAAACATTACAGTTCACCAATGCATCATTTATGAAGGAACATCCACCTGTATCATGTCCAAATCCATATGGAAGAAACTTGGTTCCCCCAAACTCATACCATATTCCATTACCTTAAGAGCCTATGATGGCAGACCCTCATCCCCCGAAGGACTCTTCTAAAATGTCCCCATCAAGCTCAGGGGAAAAACCATTCTGATTGACATTGAGGTTATCGATGCCCCGCTTGACTCCAATATCTTGTTTGGTCGTAGCTACATGTATGCTATGAAGGTCGTCGCCTCTTCTGTATTTTGAACCATAATGTTTTCCCATAATGGAAAGATAATTACCATTAATCAAGTATTACATTATGAGCCTAACCCTTCATCCAACATCAATAACATCCTCCCTTTTAACCACACTAAACCTGATGCCTATCCACTCATTGAGATGGGCGCTAGAATATTCAAATACCCATCCTTTCTAGGGACCTACCATGGAGCACCATCACTCCTCCATCCCTATGCACAAGTATGTGTCACATCCTCCAATGGAATGACAAATGAAACTAACCTCCCTCCCACTGAGGCCTCTTTCATCCTTGACGTCCCACTAGTCGTAGAACTTCTCCCTCAGGAAACCCCTGGAACTAATTCAACTTGACCCATTCCTGATATTCCCCAGGGCTAGATCCCGGTTTGGGAAACAGTCCCCCAAGCCCTTACCCAAATACATTTCTTTTACCCCCCACCAGGTGTACAAGATTTCTAGGTCACTACAACGCTTACCCTTCTTAATATGGTTCTGGAAATCCTAGTTTGGTATTTACATCCACCTGAGATGGTTCCTCAACCATCCCTCCCTACCCAAACAGAAGGAATCCTGATGCATATTCCCATACTCACTCCCACCATACCCCCATCACCCTGACTCACTAACCCCCCTGCTACAAATGGGGGTAGGAAAAATACGAAGAAGCCCACAACTCCACTTCCCCCATGCATCCAACCTCCTTGCGTGCTATGTGAGAAATATGGACACCCCACCAACAAATGCCAATCTTTAACTGAGTTACGTAATATCATCCAACTCCCTCAAACACCACCATCGCTCGTCACTTCCTCCAATATTGCCAGTATCTCATAGAACACAAGTAATAAAGGATTGCGAACCAAATTCACATGTGCCATCTGTTCAGAATATGGCCATTACACATACCATTTTCCAATGTTAACTCAATTCCAATAGACACTAACAGTTGTACAACAGATCTTTTAGCAAACACCCACCTTAACTCCTGTCACCGACATCCATTATGTCACAACCTCAATCAATGGATGCATGAGATGTCCTTTCTCTCTATGTGAATCACTTGACCATTTCACATATCAATGTCCTATGATCATTGAATATAGGCATCGTCAACTGGCCCCTAATCAAAATCATACCCCCCCTCCTCCAACAAACCTGATAAATACCCTTACCCCATCAATTGATATGGTTCATATCTTCCTACCAGAACCCGAGGCACTCCCTTCTCCCCCCTGGTTCCTAGATGATTTATATGAGGAGTTATCCCCAAATCCCCCCAATTCTTCAATTCATTTCCCCACGAACATTCTATGCCCGACTACCATTTTTAACCCACAATATCTGGATATTTGGTTTATATCAAGTGAACCATCGCAATCCCCCTACATCTTTATTAGAAGGAGATGACACCACAATAATATTCACCAAGATCACTCCTCTCGATCCCCTATATTCATGCCAATTTCATTGTGATGAAGATATCCTCGAGGATTTAACTACCCCCGATTACCCTTGGGATGTGCTCCACCATAGAGCGCTCTTTCTTTCATAGGAATCTTTCATGACTCCTAACCAACACCCCATATATGTAGTCAAAACCAAATATTTTCTCCCATCAGGGCATATATATTGGTTCAATAATCCTATCCCTGCCCTCGATGCTTTTGAGGAAGGAAATATGGACAATATATCCCCAACCATCAAAATAGATATTTCCATCAAATCTGGAATTCTTGAGGAAATCACCATTGGCACTGCATGTTCTCCAGAAGAACTCACCACCTACAAAGCCCTCTTCCAGGAATACCAGGACATTTTCGCCTGGTCATACACAAAGATTCCTGGCCTTGATCCCTCTATTGTCGAACATCGCATAGACACCTAGCCTGATATCACACCCATCCGCCAAAAACAGTGACCGTTACACCTTTCCAAAGCAGTGGCGATCAAAGCCAAGATTGACAAACTACGCGATGCATGGTTCATTTACCCCATAGCCTATACATCATGGGTCTCCAACCCTGTCCCTGTTAACAAAAAACAGGGCACTATTTGTGTTTGTACGGATTTCCGCGACCTCAATCACGCCTGTCCCAAAAAAAACTTTCCAACACCCTTCATCGACCAAATAACCGATGATTGTGCAGGTCACGAGGCTTTGTCCTTCATGGATGGTTTCTCTGGTTATAACCAAATCCAAATTCACCCCACTGATTAGTACAAAACCACATTCAAAATCCCTTGGGGCACCTTTTCATATCGTGTCATGCCATTCAACCTCAAGAATGCCAGCGCCACATTAAAATAGGCCATGACATATGCTTTTCATGATCTGGCTCATATCATCCTCGCATACTTAGACGACCTCACTGTTCGATCTAAGAAACACACTCAACATCTTGATGATCTACGAATCATCTTCCATAGGTGTCGTCAGTACAATATCCACTTAAACCCCCTCAAGTGCATATTCTGTGTCACTGCTGGATGCCTTCTTGGGTTCACAGTTTCCCAATGTGGCATTACTGTGGACCCCCTCAAAGTCCAAGCCATCATAGAAATTCCACCCCCATGGAATTTACGCGAACTACAAAGCCTTCAAAGCAAAGCCAACTTTTTACGACTCTTTGTCCCAGATTACGCTACTCGCACACATGGCTTCCTTCGCTTACTTCATCACGACATCCCATTTCAATGGGATAAACATGCCCAAACCACTTTTGACAATCTCAAAGCAGCTCTCTCAAACACCCCGTTGATTAGTCCACCTGACTATAACCGCAATTATCTCCTCTATATATCAGCTTCAACCGTTTCAGTAGCAGGAGTGCTCGTCCAAATAGAGGATGATGCCTGTGAGCATGTGATGTACTACATTAGTAAAAACCTTTCAGGAACACCCTTGATGTACAATCACAAATAAAATCTATCCCTCACAATTTTCCTCGCAGTCCATAAACTGAGCCATTACATCCTCCTTTGAACTACCAACGTTATCGCAAATTCCAACCCCATGCAATACTTTCTTAGTCGTCGACAAATTAATGGTAAATTTTCTCGATAGATCGTCATCCTTCAGGAATACGATCTTGAATTTTCCACACCCAAGAGAAAAAAACATTTCATCCTCGCCAAACTTATCACAACTTTTCCCTCTAACATTACTAGTCCACTGGTCAATACCAACCTCCCTGATGAACATCTTTTTTTTGTCCCCTCAAATGACCCTTGGTATGGTGATCTTCTTGTCTATCTCCAAACACAAAAATTCGGAAACCACCTCTCCAGAGATGATCGTCGATGTATTTGTCACCAGGCACCTCGCTACCTCCGCATCAGGGACATCTTATATCGGCGAGGAGTTGACACCATATTCCATCGATGCTTAACTATTGACGAGGCTGACAGAGTCTTGAACGACTGCCACAATGGAGCTTGCAGAGGCCATCTCTCAGGGCTATCTACTGCTCAGAAAATCATCCATGCAGGTTACGTTTAGCCTACATTATTTCACAACTACATCCATGATGTGAAATGATGTGATAAATTCCAGCTTTATGCTAACAAAGCATGCGCACCACCTGCTCTTCTACACCTAGTCATCACCGCTGGTCCCTTTTGTAATTGGGGCATCGAATTCATGACTTGCAACCCTACATCCAGCAATGAACACAAATACATAGTTTTTGCAGTTGATTACTTTACCAAGTGGACTGAATCCATGCCTACATTCAACAACACCATTAACACAACAACACATTTTTTTTTTAACCACGCCATATCCCACTTTGGAGTACCACTCCAACTAGTCTCTGATCATGGGAAACATTTCTAGAATGAGATTTTCATGGAACTCTCATCTTGGTTAGGCGTCTCCCATGAGTTTTTCTCACCATACTACCCTTAGTCCAACGGATAGGTAGAATCAGTTAACAAGGTTTTAAAAACCATGTTGCAGCGCATGGTTAACAAACATAAAACCAATTGGCATCATACGTTATTTTCCATGCTTTGGGCTTATCGTACAACAATCAAAACTGCTACTAGTTTCACACCTTTTCATTTAGTCCACGGGGTTGAGTCCACTCTTCCCATCGAGTGCGAAATTCCCACCTTACGCACCACTATTGAGATATTACCCGACAAAACCCTAATAGAGCAGTGTTTGTTGAACTTAGAATCCCTAGATGAAGATTGTCGATCTTCATTACAGAACAATGAAGCAGCCAAAAAATGATCAAAGCCCACCTTTGATCTCCATGTCAACCTTCACTCATTTAACGAAGGAGACCTTGTTATCACTTATGATATCACTCACGATACCCTTGGCCATGGAAAATTCGAGTCCTTGTGGTATGGACAATACATTATCCAACATTGCCTCGCTAAAGGTGCATACATCCTAGCCTCCCCCGAAGGCCATCCTCTCAAGGAACTCGCTAATGGGTTGTACTTAAATATTTTTTATGCCTGATCATAGCTATACTACACTATGCTCTTTCTTTTTTGTACATTTTTTGTAGAGTTTTAGTCTTCCTTTATCCATACCTCCTGTCTAATCTATCACTCATGTTATTGAAATATGCCACCTCCATCAGCCTATCAAATTAGTTACACCGAAGGAGCTAGCCACTGGACATAGAATCTCGCTTCGACTGCTTGGGCCCTCTATTCGCCTTCACATGACCTACTCCACACCAATGAAATATGTTTAGGCTCAACCACCAACAATCAAGTAGAGTACACCACCATCATTGGTCTCCTCATTGAGGCCAATCATTGCCATATTTGTCACCTTCGTGTCTTATTAGATTCCCAACTTGTCGTCCTCTAGCTCAACAATGTATACCGCATCTGTGATCCTTGCCTCTTTCACAAATACCTGCAGGTTAGAATTTTATCTCAAAATTTTGATTCCATTACATTTACACATATCCCAAGACAATTCAATCAAATAGCAGATAACATGGCTAACATTATACTAGTTTGGCATATATCACATCAATACATCTTCACATACACATAAACCATCAGATTTCTATCATAGCATATAGATTAGACATCATCCACTACATCAAAAACTAGAATAATCAACAACAAACACATCACACATGTACACAAAGATCCAAAAATGTATATATATATATATATATATAGGTCCATATGTCATAAAGTATTTACCAAAATAGTATATCGCCTATATTAGATACACAAATACATATCTAGCAACCCTCAGGGTGCCTCTAGTGCTCCAGCACTAGGTCCTCCCTCTGGTAGAGGCACCCCACCGTCCAATCATCACAGCTCTGGCTACAGCTTCTCTGAGAATCAAGGTTTGTGACTCCGCCAACAGCCCAATACACTGCTCCAGGATCCCCTCATCCTAGATATGCACCCACATCCTCTCAGGCACTCCCTGTAGAACCGCCTCTAGTCAACGACGAATATCATCAAACTCTCCCCTGGGCTCGGTCGGAGGAGCATGTGATGACCCTGCCCCGGGATCATCTTAATGACATCTCCATGCCACTCTATCATCATCACTAAGCCTCGCCCCAACATCCTCTCGACGTCGCCTCTCCCCTACTCACAAGTGTCCCCATGGTGGTCTCACAAGCCCCTAGTGAGATGGCACTCAGATCAACTTGACCTCTTGTCCACGGGGTCCCACATATACACAAACACACACATGATAGAATCAACATCCATACAAATATAAACCATATGCTATACTATCTAAAAAACAAATCAACAAAACCATTAAACAACACATCATACCTCAATGATCGAATACCTGTCCTGGAGGTAATACCATCTCAGGATCGTCATAGAAATCTATCCCACTATATGGAAACTACAATATGATCTATGGCATCTGACGCCACAGCTGTGCAGCCTCGACTGTGAAGTAGTGGCCACCCTCCCCACCCCCATGATGAACCAAAATTGTCGACCACCACTGCAGTCACGACTCTCACACTCCTGATGGGTCTAACAACACTCTTGGGCGCAACATCAACACCCTCTCTAGAAACCAAGCCACCAGGATCAATCCAAAGGAAAAATCCCTTGATTTAGCCACTCGACACCTGGTGAGTTGTCCCACCATCTTGGTGTGCAACATCAAGACCCAAGCAAAATGCTCGCCCCCTAGTGCCCTCTGCATGATCCTTAGCTGGCCACCATTTATACGTTGAGTTGTGAGCGACCCATACACTCTCACAACCATTACTACCATGAAATGATGTACCAGGGCATCAATTTCCCCAATTCTCACCACTGACCTAGACATAAAATCCTCTCCCGAACAATATGTTTAGGCAAGGGTAGCCAACTACCCCTCTCCAACTACCACCGGCTCGGCCGGCAACAGGGTTCTCCAAAAAGGTAGCCCAGTCAAAAAATAGACATCCTCCTCAGCAGAGAATGCCAATTGCTTCCCATGCACAATAAAACACTACAACTTCGGACTCCACATCGAGATCAAGAATTGTAGCAAATACTCTCGTGCCCTCAACAATGGGCACTCAAAAAACTTTAGCAGCCCACAAGTTGCCAAAGCACCACGAACCATCGACTCCTCATCCCTCATGGCTGTTAGGAGAAATATATGTCGTTATAATAACGTTGTAGTACTTGCCCAACCATTTAATTGTCAACCCGGGGTACGTAGACTGACGAAGCACACGCACTGTATATGCAGGACTGAAGTAGAACTAATCTAATCTAATCTATGTT